>JAJAGP010002631.1:0-105279 GCA_025084515.1 Ancistrus triradiatus | reverse complement strand
GTCTTGTATATCTTCCATTTTCTTACAATTGCTCCCACAGTTGATTTATTCACACCAACCTGCTTGCCTATTGTAGATTCACTCTTCCCAGCCTGCTGCAGGTCTACAATTTTCTTCCTGGTGTCCTTCGACAGTTCTTTTGTCTTGGCCATGGTTGAGTTTGGAGTCTGACTGTTTGAGGCTGTGGACAGGTGTCTTTTATACAGATAAGAAGTTGTTACAGGTCTGTGAGAGCCAGAAATCTTGCTTGTTTGTGGGTGACCAAATACTTATTTTCCACCATAATTTACAATAAAGTTCTTTAAAAATCCTACAATGTGATTTTCTGGATTTTTTTTTCTCATTTTGTCTCTCATAGTTGAAGTGTACCTATGATGAAAATTACAGACCACTCTCATCTTTCTAAGTAGGAGAACTTGCACAATCAGTGGCTGACTACATACGTTTTTGCCCCACTGTGTATATTTTATATATATATATATATATACACACACACACACACACACACACACACACACACACTCTCTCACACATTTTTTCCCATGTAATTGCTCATCTGCACATCAGACAAAATCAAACCTGCATTTAATCAGCCTGCCAGACTGTAGCGATGGAGATCTAAAGTTCCTCCTTCATTCTCGCTTTCGATTATGGAGAGCTTTTGCTCGGTATGAGTAATGGACGGCACTCTAGGGTGCTTTTGAAGTCCAATTAGCGGGAGACACCGAAGCACGTTGTTGTAGAGGAAAGGATGAGCGAGGCAGGATGGCGAGGGTCAGATAATGAAGAAACATTTCACACCTCACAGAGTAATAAAATAACTTTGGCATGTCACAGTTAGGGGCTGAGATGTCTGCCTGTGCTGATTTTCTTAACGTACAAAATAAAGGAAAAAGAACCTTGTGATCTTCAGAGCCCTCTATGTTGTAGTGCTTTTTATTAACTCTAAGTGTTTTTCATTTATTTTAAGATCGTATTGAACCTGTTGTAGCCCTTCAGGATGTAATATATTAAGGAGACCCTATTACGGCTGGAGCAAAAATACCAAAACTGTGCCTTGTGGTACAACAATATTCCTATTTACAAGACATGTTGATGATAGTGGACTACAGTCTTAGTTAGGCTAGTTACTATTAGGGCGTACTCACCCTGAGCCCGCTTGCCTTGAACCGTGCTGGAGCATGGTTGAACACCCTCCCCACTACCCCGCTGGCCCGTGCTCACACAGCCCTCTCATAAGCCTTATTGATTATGCAACGCACTGATTTTCGGCTTCTTGTACTGCATGTAGGGTATTAGACGGGCTCGCATAGCACAGCTGACTTCATGGTTGTACTTACTTTGTGGCGGTTTTTGGTTTCATTTTGGGTGTACTGACAACAGCCCTCTCATAAGTCTTACGATAAATGTACTGATTATGCGACGAACTGATTTTCAGCTTGTCGTGCTGCACATAGAAGAACATTTTATGGAAGCAGCTGATGCCATGGTACCATCACACTATATGGTACAGCGCTCGAGTCCAGTGAACCGCGCTTGAGCCCACCTCTTCAAGCATGCCCAAGAGTGGTTCAGCGTACTGCGACCCAGCACGATTTGGCGCGATCACACTAGTCAAACGGGGAGTCAATCGCACTCGAGCGCGGTACAGATTACCTAGTGTGAGTACGCCCTTAGTGATTATCTTGGTTAGTCTGTTCCTATCTTTTCTTGTAGAGGGTGTACTGTAGACTGAATTGTGGATCTCAAAGTTCACATCTGTGTCGACGCTTGACCTAGCGAAAGCCCGAGTTTTTCAAGAGAGTGCAGAATGCACTCACTATTCCCTTTGGTGGATTCATTGGGACTCCCCATGAAGTCAACCATTTTGTTGATCACGCCACTTCTGAATGTCAAGAACTGCATTATAACGGGAAACAATTTTCTGATTCCCTTATTGGAGGCATCAGATTGAATAGAAAATGGGAGACATCTTTCCGTTGTCAACATTTTCACCAGATCTCCCACTGCTTTTGGTTCAAAGACATCTTTCACCAGTGCCCATCATTTTGTTCTGCTCCATATATTGTCCTGACAATTTCTGAGTCTTGAGAAGTCTTCTGGTCTTGAGAAGTCATAGCACAGGATGTGTTCAACAGTGAGTAAGCTCTGCGGGTTCTTACTTTAATTTAATTTAACAATGCGTATAGATTACTGAATAGAACAAGGTCACCTGTAGTTACTTATGAATGATAATATATGAGATTTATTTATTTAGTGGTTTTGAATTGTAACTTATCATCATAAGTATCATGTTATTCATTTCCCTCTAGCCTATCAGTTGATAATATTCAGGAAAACCTTCACCATTCAATTAGATCTCTAATTAGAATATCGTATAACAAAACTTTACTCAAACAACCGACAGCATACCATATTGGCCTCAGGGGAAGTCTGGGGGAAAATGAACTTAGTGATTTCATGGTGTCTTCTGCTCTTTAGTCTTCTGCTGCATGCTGTTTCTACATGGCAAAAAGAATCAATTTACAAAAACTAGAAATAAAATATATCAAAAATGAGATGTTTATATTAAGCAAAAAAATCTGCCAATGTGGTAAGCAAATTTTACTTAGTAATATTTCGTAAAATAAGCAAATAGTAATACTAATACTAATTCTTAAATCAAGTGAAAATACTAGATTTTATATCTTAAATTAAGACAGAAGAATCAGAATAACTTGACCGGTGACTTTCTTCTGAATTTGAGCCCTAAATTACTTAAAATGAGGTAAAATTTCTAAGTGAGGGTAATTTTTCGAAAAATAAGCAAAATACACTCTGTCTTACACTTTCAGTGCCTTGGTAAGACAAGATAGCCTTTTTGTGCTGGAATACATTTTTAAAAACAACTCTCAAAAAGCAAGTCTCCATAACTAGGACAATGATGACGTTGATGTGCAGTCGCGCTCGGAGCTCCTCCGCTTGTTTCTTGTGAAACTGGTTTAATGTTATTCACTGTTCCATATCAAAAAACATATTCCATACAAAAAAAGATGGGTCACAGCTCTTCCTGTGTTGGCTATTCAAAATCTGTTGCATTCATACTTTGCATTATTTTATTCAATATTTTATTTAAATATACCAGTGTCTTATATGCTATAGTTTTATATTCCCTATTTTATTATACTCTTTATAGTATTAGATTATCTTTATTAGTCTGTATACAGTAATATATATAAAGTGGTACCTTGGTTCTGGACCACCACGGAACTCACTGAATTCTTGACGCATTTTGACTAGAGGAAGTTTTACTCGCTGCACTTGCTTAAACTTGTAAGACTCGTTTCAGCCGAAACTTGATTCATGAATCACAATTCAGTAGTAGGTGATTCAGGTTCACAATAGCCTTTCCCAGATAAGATATCCACTGTGTTTATCATGTTACTGTATTCTTAGTGCAAATAAAACTAGTTTAGTTTATGAGAGGCACTTAAAAGCAAAACAGTAATTGAATGCTCCAGAACACAGGCTGCAGTGAACTCAGCAGTGTCAAGTTTTCCTTTACTTTTCACTTTCATCCATTACTCTCTCAAATACATGAGATTTTCAACACGGTATTATAATAAGCTTTGTGTTATGATTTTTGGATTATGTTTTGGTTAAGGTGTTTTAAAACATTAACTTACCTTATTACTTAGTATGATGCTGAATCCTCCATCTACCCCGTCCCTCCGCTCTACCATCCGGCGCCGTAACGTAACTGCAGTCATTTAAGGTGAACCGAAAAATGGAAATAAGAAGCCAACTTCAGCCTCATCTCCACTTTGATACACCTAATACTCAAACTCCTCAGATAATATTACATTTAACTTATGATGGATTTGTCTGAACATATCCTCATCATAAACCAAGGAGCACCTGTACAGTACATCTCCATTAATGCATATAATGCCTTATACAGTGTGGATTTTATGGGAGTCTGGAGCGGATTCATTCAATTTACATTATTCCTTATGGGAAAAATTTGCTTTGTACTCAACATTTTTGGTTCTCAACGAGCCTTCTGGAATGAATTAACGAGAACGCAGGTTCCAATGTATACAGTATATGTGTTAATAATTATATTGATGTTAATTATATTTTCTTTCAAGATGTTCTCTCTGTTCATTTTATTTAGCTTCTGTTTATTTAAACTATTTCTATAAACATTAATTAGGTAACTTGCTGGGTCCCTTTTTGAGTCTTGGTGCTCCCAAAATATTTTACGTTTAGGGAGTTGTTCCTTGCCACCATCATCCCAGGGCTTGCTCATGTTGGGCTTTGGACTTGGTTAATAGAAAACTGTAAACCTGCGTTGAGACAATTGTCCATTGTAAAAAAAACACTATAGAAATAAATCTGACTTGGACTTTGACTGTGTTGTCTAAATTCTTTCTCTAGTCACAATCTGTTAAAACATTATTTTGATTAGCTAGTAGTATAAAATGTGATTCAATTATTTAATTAGAGCTGTATTAATTCTGTGTTTTCTCTACGTTATATTGTCCTAGGGTGCCGATTCTAAACAGGTTCAAATCCACAACTAAAAAATAAATAAATAAATCAAAGTTAATGGGGAACATCTAATTCCTTGTAACCTTGCTAAGAAGACAGAGATAAGCAAATATAGTATAGGATCACTATAGGATCACTAATATAGGATGCTGGGGAATTCTGTGTGCTGGTCACTAGTGTGGGATGCACAGGGTGCAGTGTTGCTACGTTCTTGTTTTTTACTCACATCTTTCCAAGAGACCACAGGCCACAGGTGGAATGCCAGTCCAACTGGGTTTGCTATTTGCCTTGAGGTGATCCACTGAACGGCCTCCTTTTTTTCCAGATACAGCCAACTGTGCCTGTACACAGCGCCCAACCTGGCCGGAAGGCATTGTCAGGAAGCAAACCCCTGTTGAGCTAGCGTACTAGACCACTAGTGCCATTAAAGATCACTCCTAAGGAAGAAAAGTATGCAAGACTTTTTGTAGTGCACAGAATTACCCACATGGTTTAGACAATTTTGATAAATGTTAAAGGTGGTCTAGTCAACATAATGTAGTGCTAATTCTTGGTTGTTTGTTGTGTTGATGTTTCGGCAATGGTACCTTTTCGTGCTCTAAACTCACCGTCAGTTCACGCTACCCTTCTTGAGCTCCGCACAGAAGCTTCCCTGCAGATCCCGACCGATTTATCAGTGGCGAATCATCCATTCCGAATGGGAGCACCATTTTCTAGTTTCGTACCTGGAACAAGAACTCATGCTAATGTGCTCGGCCTCCAGGGAGCCGATAAACTGCTCCTTCTTGCTGAGCGAACGGCCCAGCTGAGACTTGCACTTACAGAGGGCGTGCTACAAAAGCTCGGAAATCACAGTCGGTGAGGCGTGACATAATTCCTTATTTTGGTGTTATTAAATTTTACGAGACACGCACCAGCTGGAACGGCGTGTTAGTTTTAGCAACGCTAACGCATTGCTTGTGTCAGCCCTGCAGGCAGAGGGCTGAGTATGGACAGTGGCACGCCGTTCAATTGTAAGCTCAATGGACCCCATGCTTCTGCCTGTGGCAACGAGTCTCTGTCCAGCATGATTCTCGGGCTCCATGGCACTACCTGGTAGGCAACCTTGCTAATTGGAGGTACTGCTCCTGTTGAAGATGTTTAACTGCCCAAGTTAGCATTTTAGTATCAATATTTGAACAGAAAAGGGAGAAAAGAAAGCTGAGCTGGGAAGAGGAGTGAATTAGAAACGTATAAGAGAAAACCATAATAGGTATGTGGAAAAGGAGAAGTTGTTTAAGAACGAAGAATAAGTACGCAAGAGGGAAATAGGAAAGAGAGGCATAAGAGAAGAAGGGTCTAGGAGTAATGTGCTCGTTAATTTCTAATGAATTGAACATTTGTACTACATAATCTATTCAAATCTATCGGTGTTACAGGAGAGACTCCTGGTATACATACGATAATGGATTCTTATATAGACCACTTCCGCCACTTTTTTACCGTCCCCCTTTTTGTTCTTCAGAAACGTGCCTTAATTCCATCATGGCATAGTTTAAGACCGATGCCTGGAAACTATCCCTCAATATACTCTGATTTCCTATTGACATGTTGCGGTACAACAGTTCTAAGATTTGTTGGTCGGCACGTCCATGAAGCTCATCTTCCATTCCACCCATGCCGAAATTGTCTACTAACTGGATTGAGAATCTTGGTGGACTGTGGAGCCATTTGTGTACACAGTGATCTCATTGTCATCGTTTAGGAACCAGTCTGCGATGATTAGCTCTGTGACCTGGTGCGTTATCCTACTATATGTCCCTTCAGAAAAATGGTAGACTGTGGTCATAAAAGGGGATGGAATACTCGGTAGGCTGTGGTGTTTAACTATGCTCAGTTAATATTAAGGGTCCCAAAGTGTCAAGAAAATTTCCCCTACACCATTACACCACCAGCAGCCTGATCCGTTGATATAAAGGAGGATGGATCCATGCTTTCATGTTGTTTATGTCAAATTTTGACCCTAACAAACAAGCTGGTGGGAATTGTCTGACATGTTGTGTGTTCTGCACACTGCATTTGTAACAAGTCATTATTTGAATATCTGAGTTACCATTGCCTTTCTATCACCTCGAACCAGGCTGGCCATTCTCCTCTTGTCTCTGACATCACAAGGCATTTCAGCTCAGAGAACTGCCACTCACTGGATACTCTTTTTCGGACCATGTCCTGTAAACCCTAGAGATGGCTGTGTGTGAAAATCCCAGTAGATTAGCAGTTTCTGAAACGTCTAGGACCAATCATGCATTTATATTTACAGCCTTTAGCAGACGCCCTTATCCAGAGCGACTTACAATTGATACAGTCTTACAGTCCAAGCAATTGTGGGTTAAGGGCCTTGCTCAAGGATCCAACAGTGGCAGCTTGGCAGAGGTGGGATTTGAACCCTGGACCTTCTGGTCCAGAGTCCAGTACCTTAACCACTAGGCTACCACAGTCCACATGCCACTTTCAAAGTCACTTAAATCAAATGTGATTGCTTGATTAAGTATTTGCTTTACCAGGTTACCTAATAGTTTATATACATATATGTATACACACAAAGTCACACAGTTCTTATCTAAGGCAAGTGTATAACCTTGTCCATGCATATTGGTGGCTAAAGCAATAAACATTATGTTAATGAAAATAAGATTCATTGTGCGAGAGAATCATAGCTGGTTGGTAAGTAAGGCCCTTAAACCCTAATTGCATTGATTACAAGTTGTACATCGTTGTAGACTGGAGTGTACTGGAATTTTCTCAAGAATGGAGAAAAAGCTAAACACTGACAATTTCAGGGCAAAAATAAAGTCATCTGTAAAGGTTGGTGTAATCCCAACTGATGCCATCACAGCAGGAGTGTAAATGTGTGCATGTGTGTGTATTGCTTAATCAGTGGAAGAGCAGATGGCATTCTACAGTGTCACAGGTTTGCAGAGCTGTGACAGTAAAAAAAATCTTTGCAACCTTCAGTTTCAGACACTGATGGTGCGGTCATGAGATAAATATAGCTAACAAAAGCTTTGCTACATCATCATGTCTGACCCAAAACTGACTTCTTCACCAGACCCTCCCTCTTTTGGGCCATTGTTATGGAATCTTTGACCCGAAAGACATCTACCATTTGTTCATAACCAGTGCTGACAAATAAAAGTAGTCAAAACCTGAGAGAGTAAAGAATTGCAATACAGATAACATAGATAAGAAATAAATAAAGAAACCCTGCTATAAACAGCAAAGCCCAGCATTGTGTTTTAGACACTGGTATGCTCGTCAGACAGCTTTACCAGCAAGACCACTACCATTCACCAGCACTAATCATAACCATAAATCTACTTGGACTACGTTGGAACCAGTATACCAGCCTCCAAAACACAAGATATCCTGGTCTCAATAATGGGAGTGAGTTAATAAATATAACGTCCTTATAATAGTAAACTAGTGTAACTATGTAGCTGTCAACTGTTAGCATCTGCTTTTCATATATGGGACTGCGGTAGCCTAGTGGTTAAGGTACTGGACTCTAGACGAGAACATCCAGGGTTCAAATCCCACCTCTGCCAAGCTGCCACTGTTGGGTCCTTGAGCAAGACCCTTAACCCACAATTGCTTGGATTGTAAGGTTGTATCAATTGTAAGTCGCTCTGGATAAGGGTGTCTGCTAAATGCTGTAAATGTAAATGTACATGTAAAATATAACATTCTAATGCAGTGGTACCTCGGTTCCCGACCACCTCAGAACTCATCGAAATCAATTCTCAACACATTTTGACTAGAAGAAATTTGTCTCAGTTCTCGTCGGTTGCGCGGAACTCGGCACACTTGCCTAAAGTTGTACGAGTCGAGCCGCACGACTTGTTTCAACCAAAAATTGATTCGTGATTCACGATTCGGTGCACAGTGATTCAGTGTTACAACAGTGACGATTTCTGCTGTGTTTATCATGTTTTTCTTTATTTTTAGATCTACAGAATTGTATAGTTAGTGCAAATAAGTCTATGGGTCCCAAAAAGGTTAGTTTATAAGAGCCAACTGAAAGCAGAGTTTTGCTTTTTCTTTTCAATTTCAATCCATTACTCACCAAATCGCATGAATATTTTCAACACTTCATTATTAAATACGCTTTGTGTTAATGATTTTGGCCAACTGTAGATTAATGTCGGTGTTAATTTGGA
This sequence comes from Ancistrus triradiatus, assembly GCA_025084515.1. Classification (NCBI taxonomy): domain Eukaryota; kingdom Metazoa; phylum Chordata; class Actinopteri; order Siluriformes; family Loricariidae; genus Ancistrus; species Ancistrus triradiatus. The sequence goes on along the minus strand of JAJAGP010002631.1, from coordinate 96,550 downwards.
GTCGGCTCCGCTATGATACAGTACAGACTATATGAAAGTCATTGGTTCATGATACATTTAACTTCTGATGGATTTGTAGGAACATTAACATAACTCCATTAATACATATAATGCCTTATACAGTGTGGATTGTCTGGGGGTCTGGAACAGATTCATTCAATCTACATTATTCCTTACGAGAAATATTTGCTCGGTACTCGTTGTCGGTACTCGACAAACCTTCTGAAAAGAATTCACGAACAAGAACCGAGGTACCACTGTACTTGCTTGTGAAAATGTAATTATTTATTATTTGAACATAATGTTTGTATGTTCAAAATTGGAAATAATGACGCATGTATTTTGTACATCTACAATTAATTTAAGCTTATTAGTGTCTATGGCTGAATGTCCTTACGTTTTCCTTCCACGGATGGCCCGGCCCTCGATGATTAGTCAGGGCTGCCGAACCCCACGCTGGCTCTATCAGGCTGCATGCGTCTCCATCGTTATCAACAAAACCACCATGTCGACTTTTTTTTTTGTCCATGTGCAGCAAGGCCTGCTGGGTAACTACAACAGGCGAGCTCCAGGTTGACATCTGCGCATTCGTGACAGGTAACGTTCTTTAGAGGCGATTCGAGATTGGGACAAGCGGCTCAAAACATGTCAAAACAAGGCTAACTAAGAAAATGGGCGAAATCTAACAAAACTAAAGAGGATTACCGTACCCTGGCTTTTCCCTGAGGATCTTAACATTGCTGCTGTAGCATGGTTTGTGCATGCTAACCACGTTAGCGTCTGGAACCTTCACTCCTCTGTTCAGTCTCTGAAAGAGTGGAGTAGATAATGAGAGCAGGAGAGTGGAGATTACTGCCATTGTTCAGAGAATAGCACCTCAGTAAGTGGTACTCACAAATGTGTGTGTGTGTGTGTGTGTGTGTGTGTGTGTGTGTGTGGGCAGCAATCATGCGCTACCTTACGCCGCAAACAAACAGCAAGCACATCTGATCAGATGGAGGCAATTTTTCAGTTGAAGACAAATGGAAAGAGACTCTAAAAAGGCGACGTACAGAATATACAGTATTGTGCAAAAGTTCTGTTCTTTCCATAGTCAGCTGTAGCCGAAGGTTTAGATTTCAGTCAGACTGCAAACAGACAGAAAACAGATAATTTACAAGAAACAGGGGAAGTAAGAATCAAAGAAAAAGAAAGAAAGAAAGCAAGAAAGGCAGAAAGAAAGAAAGAGACGCAGACAGAAGAAAGGAAGAAATCAAGAAAAGGGGGATAAATACAAATAAAATGAAAATAAAGTAATAAAGAAAGGAAGAAATCAAGAAAGAAAAAGAAAGTTCAGTATAAGACTGAAAAACAGGAGGAAACCGGGACAGAAAAATATTTAAATAAAAAAAGGGAAATAATAAAAGAAGAAATAAAGCAAGGAACAGAAAAAGAATGAAAGAATTTCGGAGAATGACTGAAATAAACAGAAAAAGGAGGGTAGTAAAAGTAAGCATCCAGGAAAGAATAAAAGAGCAAAAAAAAGCCTAGAAACAAGGAAAGTGAGACTCAGAAAAGGGAGGAAGGAAAGAAGTTGTAGCTAAAGATTTCACTAAGACAACAGACAGAAAACAGAATATCCAAGAAACAGGGGAAGTAAGAATAAAAAAAAAAGAAAGACACAGATGGAAGAAATCAAGAAAAGGGGAATAAATACAAATAAAACGAAAGAAATAAATTCATAAAGAAAGGAAGAAAGAAAAAAGAAAATTCAGTAAAAGACTGAAAACTGGAAGAAACCAGGGCAGAAGAATATTTAAATAAAAAAGGGAAAAAATACGGAATACACTGGAACAAGGAAAAAAGTACAAATTAAACAAAAAACAAACAAACAAAACTAAAAAAAGAAAAGCAATGAACAGAAAATGAATTTCAGAGAAGGACTGAAATAAACAGAAAAAGGAGGGAAGTAAAAGTAAGAATAAAAGAGCAAAAAAATAACAAAACTGATGGAATAATAAAAAGATAGCCTACAAATGGAAAGTGAGACTCAGAAAAGGAAGGAAGGAAGAAAGGAAGGAAGAAAGGAAGGAAGAAAGAAAGACGTAATTTCAGAGGATTTTTAGAAGATTGTGTTTAGCTGAGTGTTTCTGCAGGTCATTTATCAAAATGCACTTTTTTTGCGAAGGTAAGAATGAATTTTGTGTGTGGTCATGGATTGTTATTTAAAAAATGTTCCTTTCATCTCCTTGCCACCACTCAGCATCCACACACCTGCTTTGTTACCATAGCGATGAACACGGACTACAGTCCAAACAGACAAAGCACATTCGGTCACTTGTAATTTGCAATGCAGACAATCGGTCTGAAATCAGATTTGAGAAATAAATCAGATAAATAGAGAGAATTAAAAGGGCAAAAGGCTGAGGGAGAAAACTGTATGATCAGAAAAACTACACTCTAGTGGAAAGAACACAGAGAGATGTCCTACAATCCCATCAAACAATGAAAATGCATGGACAGAAAGAGAAATAGATAGGCAGGAACAGACAAAGGGAATAGGAAAAGGCAGGGGCAGAAAGAAAAATAAAAGAAAGAAACGTACAGTAGAACATCTAGTTGAGGAACAAGGACATTGGGAATTAGAGAAAAAAGGGCAGCAGAAGAAATACAAAAGACTGAGAAAAAAAGAGGGGAAACAAACCCCAGAAAAATAGAAAGCCAAAAAACAGGGGGATGTGATAATCTGAGCAAAAAAAGATGGAAAAAGATCAAAATAAAAAACACTTAATACTACAGAAACAATGCACCCAAGAATCAAAGAAAAAGAAAGCAAGGATTAAGTGATAAGGAAATGAATGAATGAATAAAGTAATAAAGAAAGGAATAAATAAGGAAATAAAGAAAGAATAAAAGGAAAATAAGGATTATTGTGGTAGCCTAGTGGTTAAGGTGCAGGACTATGGACCAGAAGGTCCAGGGTTCAAATCCCACCTCTGCCAAGCTGCCACTGTTGGGTCCTTGAGCAAGGCCCTTAACCCACAATTGCTTGGATTGTAAGACTGTACCAATTGTAAGTCGCTCTGGATAAGGCCGTCTGCTAAATGCTGTAAATGTAAATGTAAAAAGAATTAAAGAAAATTTCAGAGAACGACTGAAATATACAGAGAAAAGAATAAAAGAGCAAAAAAAGATTTAACAAATCCAATGGAAGATTAAAAAAGAAAGTGAAATAGGGAAGGTGAGAATCAGAGAAGGAAGCAAGGCATAAAGAGAAATGGAAAAAACAAACAGACAAGTCTCTCAATAAGAAACTGGGGAGGAAAGAAAGCTAAATTAAGAAATAAATAAAGAGAGCAAGCTTAGTTTGTGCTTTAGCTTGTTTGCTCTAGTGTTAGTTATTGTTGTAGCTTGTAGGGAAGGAAAGAAAAGAGACAGGTGAAAAATAAGAGAGAAAAAAAATAAAAAATCAGAGACACTGTGTGAGCGAGAGAGAGAGAGAGTGAGTGTAAATTCTGTCAGTTTCCTCTCTCCAGGCTTCTCTGGCTCTCACTCAGCTCATTTATCACTCCAGCTAATTCTCGTCTTTGGCAGCGGGGCAAATCTCCACTGGCACATTTGGGTTGTTGCCCCTGTATGGGACCCCTGGCGCTGTTTAGGGTGATGGATTGTTATTTTAGGACTGAATCCTGGAGCTGGTGGGTTTTCTGCGACCTTGTGCCCTTGTCAAACAATATTTAAAACATGCTTTCTCTTGAGTGTTAGCTCACGTTGCTAGTGCCGATTCCCTGATCACTCCATCTCTGTCCTCGGGTTTTACAGTGTACAATCGCAAAAATTCCAAGCGGTGCAAGGTTTTGACAAACTCCAAGGCCAAAAGTATTTAGACACGTCTTCAAAGTAGTGGATTTGACTTTTAGAAACACCTAATGCTAACGGATTCACAGAATCATGCTATCTTCACAGAAAAAAACATTGGTGGTATATTGATTTGTTTTTTGCTGTATATATTACTGTTATGATTCAATCCTCGATCTAATTTCAATTGTTTATGCACATGGAGGTATTATTGACTTCCATTGAATAAGTTAGCAATGTCATTCTTTCCTAATTCGTGTGGCTGTTTAGTATGTTGTTGGGGCTCTCGCTCTCTCTCTCTCTCTCACACTCACACACACACACACACACACACACAGTACCTCAGTCCTCTGACCCACACAGCATTGATCTGCCTGACCTAACACGTGTCAGTTGAGCAGCATGGAGACATCAAGTTTAGCCCTAAGCTAGGCTAAGATGGCTAGGCTACATTATCCTGTCCTCATAATTCAACAGATTGAAGGAAGTCCAGTCCGTAATTCAAATGGTGAAACAGTGAGTATATTTCCACTGGAGAACAAAAAATTTCTAAGTGGGTCAGAATTGCTTTGAACATCCAAACACTAATCCAGTTTTCTTTAATTCAATAATTTGATATTAGTGTAAATATTCGTAGCGGGTATTTTTGTTTAAACCAAAGGTCACTGTAGAATTTCTCCATCAGTTACCTCTTATTTACAGCATTTAGCAGATGCCCTTATCCAAAAAATATTACAAGGTACAACCAATCAAAGCAATCGAGGCTCAAGGACCTTGCTTAGGGGCCCAGCCACGGTAGCTTGGTAGTGCTGGGATGTGAACCCTCAACCTTTAGCTATAGAGTCCAGTAATTTATTTGTAGTACCATTACGGTCAATATGGTGTTCATTGTGGATCTGCAATACTTCATTTAATGCATGGATTTTTGTTTCACAGCTTGGTAGTTAGTCTTTTATGCAAATGTTTACATTTATGGAGTATCGGCTCATGCACTTTTAAACAATATCAACATGCTATATAACATGATACCATGTAGAAGAAGCCTAGCAGAGTCTGTCATGTCTCATAAGCATAATAGTGTGGTAATACATGGCTCACACAGATAAAATTATATTTCAACACAGACAACTGAATGTAAATTCAGATTTAGAAAATAAATCAGATTTGTGCCATAGAGCTTAAGGGGTAAATAAAGAGAAACAAAAAGACTGGATTTTGTAAAGGCAGGACTCTTTTCCAGAAATGGAAAAGAAAGAAGAAAGTAAAAAGAAAAAAAAGCAGTAAGGTATAACTAGAAACCTTACTGTTAGGTATAGGTATAAGTTCAGCTAAAAATAATGAAAGTGGGGAAATTAAGAAAAAGGAAAACGACAAAGTAAAAAAAGAACAAAAGGAAACAACTGAGAAAAGAAAAAAGAGGAATAAAAAGTTACCAGAAAAATATAAAGCCAAAAATGGGCATTTGTTAATCTGAGGATAAATGGGTAAATAGGGATGTGAGAAAGAAAGATGGAAGAAATAACAGAAGAAACAAAGACAAAAAATGCTAAATGGAAAGCAGATGGAAAAAAGAAAGGAAGAAAAAGAAAGAAAGACTTCTTTTTTTTGACTGAGAATGCAACTTCACCAAAACGGCTACTTTCTAGATAACATGAGAACCCACAGACTGTATTTATACTGGACTAAATAATGTTTAGAGGCTCTTCGATTCTCTAGTTCATTAAATTATGTTTTCTTTACATCATTTTCTTTTAATTATTAAATTATTAAATTAAATTATATTTAGCTTCTGTGCATTTAAACCATTTGTAGAAATGCATTATTTAAGTGGCTTACCGTATTTTCCGGACCATAAAGCGCACCGGGTTATAAGACACATTAAATGTAACACAACCCTTAAGTTCCGTCGGAAGCTCTGTTTGGTCTTTACCTGGCGCAGGGCGTCTTCTTGCTTCCTCCACTTCCGTACCATTGATTCGTTAATGTTGAATTCTCTCGCAGCTGCTCTATGTCCATGTTGTACTGCGTGACTGATAGCGCTGAGTTTGAAATCCGCTTCGAAAATGAATGATGAATGCACGTACCCTAATGCTGGAGCACATACCGTATTACTCCGCTATCTGCGCATCATACGGTGTCCGGTAGCTTTGTAAGGTAACTTACCAAGGCCGTGCTAAAACATTTTGACAGATTTATGAGCGCCGTGTACCATCTACAATCGGTTCTAGGTCAGAAAGCACAACCAGAATTAATTCATACATTAGACGCACCGCATTTTAAGGCACACTGTCGATTTTTGAGAAAGTTAAAGGATTTTAAGTGCGCCTTATGGTCCGAAAAATACAGTACTTTCATTCTTACATGTAACATCTGGGCTGCCCAAGGAGGTTGGGTCCCTTTTTGAGTCTTAGTCCTTCCAAGATTTCTTCCTCATCACACTTAGGGAGTTTTTCCTTGCCACTGTCACCCTAGGCTTGCTCAGTTGGAGCCGTTTGCTCAGGTCTTTGTAAAGTTGCTTTGAGATTAGGCTCAATTGTAAAAAGTACTTTATGAATACATTTGACTTTAAATTTGACTGTCAAGCTGCCTCTTTTGGACCCTTGAACAAGGCCATTAACCCTCAGTTACTTGGAATGGACGTTATACGACTGTATCAGTTATGAGTTGCTCTGGACAAGGGCGTCTGCTAAAAGCTGCAAATGTATTTGTTGGGCAAGTGAAATGACAAGTTTGTTGTGTCAGTTGATAAACGCTCTGCTTTGCTATAATCTGAATTACAGGATTAAATGACGCCATAGCCAGCCAATTACAAGAATTGAGTATATAAAATGAAGTGAATTCAAACACTTAACAGGACCTCTGAATGTCTAGATCAGAACATGAGATCAGCATTTATTGTTGGAATTTAATCACATATTTCTGAGACGGTGCAAAAAAAATTGCCTCGAAAAGTGAGCTTTTCAGATGCATTAAACCATGGATGTGAATCACTGAGCTGCAGAGACTATTGTTGAAAGAAACAAATGAGGAGCTGTTATGATGAGAGGAAAATAATAAAATGTAATTTAGTTACGGCTATACACAGAAGCTCGCCCGACACAGAACCAAACCCCACTCTTGTACTTCATTTAAAATCCAAATCAGATAGGTAACACTCTAAAGAACAAGTACATCCTTTGACGTTATTGAATGCTTAGTTTTCTCTGTCTTTAAATCAAGTCAGATTTATTTCTCTAGCGTTTTTTTACAGCGGAGAATTGTCTCAAAGCAACTTTACAAAGAACTTTACAAGGCCCTAATTGAACAAGCCTATGGCGACAGTGGCAAGGAAAAACTTGAGAGGACCAAGACTCAAAAAGTTGCCCAACCTCCTCAGGCAGCCTAGATGTTCTATAAAATAGAATACAATATTATGAAGAGCACAAAAGGGTACAATAGCGTATACAGATAAAACAGTGAATAAAATAAAGAACATGCGTATTGGCATTATGTAGTCCAGTAGAGAGCCACTGTAGATTCTCATGTCAACATAGGTTTAAGCGATATGAGCTAAAATTCATGGCACGATATTTTCCACTATCAATACGATAACGGTATCATATCAGGATACAGCAATTTAGTAGTTAGAATTTAGTAGTTATAATAAATGTTAACTTAGTCAAAATATAATAGTGAGTAATTTCAGTAGAAAATTTTGATCTTCCATGTGCTTGCCACGTGTTTACAGTGGTACCTCAGTTCTCATCATTAATTCGTTCCAGAAGGCTCTCCGAGTACTGAAAATGACGAGTACCGAGCAATTTTTTCCCATAAGAAATAATATAAATTTAATGAATCCGTTCCAGACCCCCAGAAAACACTGTATAAGGCATCATATGCATTAATGGAGTTGTATTCCACAGGTGCTCCCCGATTTACGATCGGGATATGGTCCTACAAATCCATCATAAATGAAATGTATCATGAACTCAGGACTTTAATATAGTCTATACTTTAACATAGCACACTTACCGTATTTTTCGGACCATAAGGTGCACTTAAAATCCTTTAGTTTTCTCAAAAATCGACAGTGCGCCTTAAAATGCGGTGCGCCTAATGTATGAATTAATTCTGGTTGAGCCTTCTGACCTAGAACCGATTGTAGATGGTACACGGCGCTCATAAATCTGTCAAAATGTTTTAGCACAGCCTTGGTAAGTTACAAAGCTTAAAGCAAACGTAGTGCGCAGCATAGCGGAGTAATACGGTACGTGCTTCAGCATTAGGGTACGTGCATTCATTCATTCATTTTCGAAGCGGATTTCAAACACAAAGCTATCAGTCACGCAGTACAACATGGACATAGAGCAGCTGTGAGAGAATTCAACATTAACGAATCAACGGTAACGGAAGTGTAGGAAGGCAAGAAGACGCCCTGAGCAGGTAAAGACCAAACTGAGCTTCCTTCTGAACTTAGAGTTTTTTTTTCATTTGTATCGAACTAAAGACACCTTTAATTGGAGTAATTTTTTAGTTAAACTTTGTTAATTAAAACAATATATTAATTAAGAAATACGAGGGCACCACCAATCGATTATGATAAATATAAATAATAAAACGGCCGATCTGGAAACCAGGAAAAGAAACAACAAACTTGATCAGTCTAGTTCTGAATAGTGAATTCCAAGTAGTTTTCTCGACCTTTGAATGAATGAATGAGCTCTCAAACCAGGCGGCAAATTCAAAAGGTTTTATAAACAAAGTTTATTAACTACAAACAAGGCAAATACCAACAGATTATCTAAGGTAATAATGAGTGTATCACAGAGTTAAAATCATAAAATGACGATGAACATGTATATATCACAGTATGGAGAACAGGGAATAATGGCAAGCGTACACCTTACAGTAATAAAATCGGAAACCAAGATGACTCTATGTAACTTATCGGTAGCGCAATAATTACTAACGTTGCAATGCTACTGGTAACCTTAATCACGTTGAGTGTGGATAGTATGTTAAGTTACTTAGGCGTGAATAAGTGTATGTTGAAGCGTGGTTTGAAGATTTAACAAATTAAGACCCGAGCATCAGGGAACCCAGAAAAGCCATAAATGGTACTCGCCTGGAAGGTCACTCGAGTGGTTCGGGGCATTCCACCCTGGCCCAGCCATCCAAAGGCACGATATTGGGGAGCTTTAGCATCCGTCTGGCACACCGTAACTCTGACCAGGCTTCTTCAGCGGCTTAGCTCTTTGGGTTCTTGCCGATGGTTTGACCACGTTGACTTGGTGACTTAAAATGGCGTTCTTCCCGATTTAGGCTGAGGGCTTCACGCGTACTCGGCGTCTCGCATGCGTACAACTCAGGATTTATCTTGGCCACAGATAAAGGTGGAGTTGCCGCATTTCTAACACCACGAGCTTCAACAAAAAACTTGAAAAACTTGGATGGTACAAAAAAATGGTCGAGCTTAGAGTCTGGTTGGTCTTTTAACTATCTTCTAGTTCAGCGATACCGAAGTACTTAAGACTGCTGTATACAGGAAACTTTAAAGTTGGGTAAAATGAATAATCAAAAACGTTACAAAAAGGAAAAACATAAAGACAAAAGAAAGACATAAAGACAAGACTTGAAACTTGAAGCTAGCTTACTACGTGCTCGTCCTGCGTTGCTTTTTAAATGTTCCAGCTCGGGGGGGCGGCTGGAGGCGGGACATAAGGAGTTGCCCTTACTTAGCCAATGAGAAGCTGACTCCTCAGTAAAGCTCCTATCGCGGTTGCCTTATTTCAACCATAGCCACAGCACGTCTAAACGTTGGATTAAATAATATTCCTACCTACGTATCTAAAAGGAAGATTGAAAAGTTCAACACATAACTAAACTCTCAAAGTTACAAGTTTTAGATGTCCTGACTTTTCTTGTAAGTTCGGATGATCAAAAGCACCTTGAAATTGGATAACTTAAACATCGTTAAGCATTCTAACTACAGGCAGGCATTTACTATACTTTTAAACTAAACAGCTACTATGATTAATACCAGAGGGCGGAAGCGTTATATTGTAAATAACTTCACATTTCGTCTTTTATGAGTATGAACAAGTATTAAAAAAAACAACCGAGCGCTCAATACACATCCAAAAGCTGTTCTTCTAATAAGCAACCGGATCACTTTAAGAATTGAAAAATACAGAGAAAGATCATTATACTCAAACATTAACTGACAGTACGAACTCATAAATGATCAGTTCCTTCCCAATGTATATAATTTTTTTTGGGGAATGACGAAATATCCCTTGACCATTCTTTGTATGAGTCATCCAAATGAATATGGCATGTTTTTGGACTCATTTAGGAAGCAATGTCATTTGGTTTCTGTAGTATAATGCAACAACTTTTCCGATGAAGAATCTTTTCCCATCAGGAGATTAATACACTTATTAGAGTTGTGCCTCTTACCAGGACGACGATCCGTTTCTTGGTATTTAACTCCAGGGCTGTCTGCTGGCGCCCTTCCTGGTGCTAAGGCCTTACAAAAGGCTGTGATGAGGGGTTCAACAGTGTAGGGGGTCAGGAAACACCGTTTATCTTTACCTTTGTTTTGTGTTCTGATTAGCGTTTATCTTCTGCCACAATCAGTGGTCTTGAAAGGATGAAATGCGAGTCCCCCTTTCAAATTAGGCAAATGTGCTTAGTTTTTTATGATTGGAGATTCGAAGGTTTTATGTCGGTTTGGGAAAGAGTTAACTGTTGATGGAGTCAAACGGTGGGGGTTAAGATCCTGTCCAGATGTAGGGCCTTCTTGCATTCCAAGATGTTGTAAAGTTTATGACTTGGGGAAGAAGGTAAAGAGAGGGAGATACAGCGATCACGCTACATTCCCCTCTGTGAATGAAGTTTGTGCTACAGCAGACTTCGTCCATCTTCAGGCGATGATAGCTGGAATGACAGGTGACAGCACGAAATACCACTTTTATGTCTTAATCTGGGTCCCCCCTGATGATTCGAGAAAGAATGTAATGTGAACGTGGCACCTAAATTTGATTTAGGTGAGTGGGGCATAGCATCACATAGAAGGTTATTATTATTATTTTTTTTACTTCTAGAGAGATTGTTGAAAACCCTTTTTAGGGCTTCTTGAACGTTATTGGTATCTGTCTGAGTAGGCACTTGTCTTGCCCTGCAACACTCGGGTGCGGTACAGGTATGTAGCTCTGCAGGTTATGATATATACCAATACTAATTGCCAAAGCAACCGTCAAAAAGGTATGAGCAATAACCGACCAGTAATAAGCACGTGTTGGTAATGGATAGAATTGTAATCCAAACTTTATGAGGAGGGGGTCCCCTCGCAATGGAGGTTGTTTGGGGCACCCCTCACTAGGGTAAAGGTAGTCAATCATTAATTGCCACGCGTCATTAGGCTTTATCACGGGCCAGATTGGAGCGGGGCAGGTGCTATTACAGGGTCGGGTGATGCCCTCTTTCAAACCTTTTTCCGAACGATTGTCAATGAGTTCCTGCACTGGCTCATACGATGCTAACGGAATTTTGTACGGAATTTTGTGCGAACGCACATAAGCGGGGCGTGTGGTTAGTCCAAAATCTAAGGAATTTTGAGTGAGTGAGTTGCGATCCTTGATAAGGGTCACCCTGTGTTTCTCGCGCTTTTGATCACTTTGTAGGGTGTCAGTTTCGTTTGGTACTAACTCAATTTGAGGTTCAAGTTCAGGGTTCGGTTTCTTATTTAGTTCAAGCGGTGCTGTCATTGACCCCCCTGAATCGATTTTTGTTGATGCCGAGGCTGTTTCAGGTATGGTCAGAGAACACATGAAGGCATCTCGTTGTTCCAGTGGCTTACCCGGGGGCCACGAGGGCTCTGACGGAAAGTCAGACGATTTGGCTGGCCCATCCTCCTGAAAATTGTTTCCTTTGGGGTCTGACTGGACTACTAACACAGCACTAGGGGGAATTAGTTTATCACCCCCCTGTGGTGGCTGATCAGGTATTTCCACCTGTATGACAGGGTTCTGTAGGGGACCTGGTACTGCAGGTTTATTCCCATCAGACCAGGAGGAGCACTCCTCCTCTGTCTCAACATGGCTCAACAAAGGCTGGACAGGTAATTTAGGGGGAGCAGAGGTGAGAGAGGACAGATCTGCTTCCTGGCTATCAATTTGACACAGCTTATCTACTATTCTTTTAAGGGTTGCTAAGTCTTCCTGACTGATTTTGAACCCTTTAGGTTTGTTTTCTGCCCTAACTCTTTTTCTGTAGTCTTTTTCTTGCTCGGGTTGGTTCTCACCTGTTCTCATTAGTGTACTGAGGAGATAAGGGCGTCTTGGGTTGCCCCGGGGACGATTAGACCATGAGGCATGTCCAACTTTGCTTTGATCGGGAGGAGACCGATTGTGGCGATACCTTAGGATATGTTGACCGGTGTCCGAATTCGCACAGTTTTGATTACGCTCTGACCACTGTTGTTTGGGGTACCTGCGACGCCTATGGTTTTGTGGGGACCGAGAGATTCCTGGTCCCTTGTTCAGGCCCTGGGCTTGATTGGAGTCCTGTGCTGGATGGGTTCCTTTCTGTTTTAAAGGTAAACAGGTGGTATCAATACTTAGCACACTAGGAGGGTCTACCTGCTTATGGGCAGTTTGCTGATATTTAACAAATCCCTTTATTGCTAAGTCGCGCAATTCTCTATTGTTTAACGTGCGTGGGCAAGCTGAGATGCCTAGATAGTAACTGGTAGTAGGGTGGAGGTTTTGGACAAACAATGATTTAAAGTTTAAATCCTCCTCCATGCCAGGTTGATTGCTGAAACCAAAATAGGCTTGACGCAAACGATGATAATAGACCTGTGGGGACTCCTGCCTACCCTGTTTGACTGATAGAGCTGCGGCCAGTCCTGTCTGTGTGAGAGGATTGGGGAACTCCTCCTCCAATGCTTGACACAACAGGTAGTAGTTTCCCCGGATATAGTCCGGCTGGCGCGTGACGAAACTACTAACTTCTCGGTTTGAGGTTACTCGGATTAAATAAATCCTGTTGTCTACCGTCGCTTGGGGAAATTTTCGCAGGTAGAATTCGATGTCATTCACATATGCATGGACATCATGAGCACCACCAGGTGTGGGCTCGGATCGAATTACATTGCAGGCAATTTTATCGAGATCCCTGTCAGTTGGGCCCTTGCCCTCGTGGGGGAGTTATTTGGGCACGGTCAGGAGACTCTCTCCTGGTTCTAGTGGGAGAATAGTATCCAGGAGCAACTCTGGGAGTATAATCCCGCTCCTGGTCATAACAGGGAACGTTCTGTACACCTGTTGATTGGTCAGGACATGTATCGGGGTCATACAATGGTCCACTTGGGACATCCAGGAATTTCTTTCCTGTACTGTATTTTGACACAGTGCCTTCTAACTCTTTAATTTTATTACACTGGTTTGCATCGCGTTGTTCAAGGGCCATGCGCTTTGCGGTGGCCTGCTCCAGTTCCACGGAGCGATTCTTGAACTCAGTTATCTGTAAGGCAACCAGTTTCATAACTAGTTGAGATGCCGCCTTGCTTCTAAAATCGGTTCTTAGATATTCGGTTAGGCAGGCCTCCCTTAGTGACTCAAGTTCAGCTGGGTCACTTTCTTGGGCGGTTTTTAGATAGTCGGGCACTAGTGATCGAGTAATCTCTAGTAATGCCGACTCAACATCCTCATGAGTGTTTTCAACACAGAGGGGATTTGATCGTGGCTCAGCGGCCATTTTGTTGTTCAGGGTGTAATTTACAATGATTGGGTTTACTGGTCGAATAGGTACACTGTACGCAAGGTTAGAGTGTTTTACTGTATTCGAGCAAGCTTTATTTTATTTGTTTATTCGCCACAAAAAAAATTAATAATAAAAAATTTTTTTTTTTTTTTCAATTAAAATTAATCAAAATAATTATTAATTTTATTTTATTTTTATGAGCAAATAAACAAACAAACAAGCGGTAAACGTATTAAATTTAGAGCAGCTAAAGGCTTTTAATTAAAGGCTCAATCGAAGAATTTGTGGACTCAATTGATAGTGATAATCAGTGACCGTGTTATAATAAGGTTTCTTAAAAGTTATAGTGATTAACAAAGGACCACTGATAGTCACTATTAAAGTAATGAAACCGCATATAGGTCACTATTAGTTAAGTGATAAGTTATCACAATTTTACTCTATGAGCTTCAGTAAGTTCACAGTATAGACGCATAAGTTCCTTAAGGCTGCAGTGTTTCAGCAACACTAGGTAATTATTCCTGAGTTGTTCACTCAAGATTTGGCCACTAGGGGTCAATAGCCTATATTACCCTTCACAGGGTGGTGTTCAGTATCTGACCACAAGAGGGTAACATCGACACAACGACAGGGGCGTCAATAACCTATATTATTCCTCAAAGGGTGGCGTTCCTTGTCCGGCCACCAGAGGATAAAGTTTGCACAACAGGGGTGTCAGGAGATGCACATCAATCGTGACGTCAATAAGCACGTCCTTTGAAGGACGTTTGATTCTTTGAATGGGTTCACCCACTTTCTATCCAGACTGGGCTGGAGTATTTTCGCTCAGGGCGAGTTTTATTGGATCACAGGACACGGTACCACACAGCCGTGGCCTTTAATTTAAACTGATGCTTCCTACACAACTTTTTCCAACCCAACGAGATCAGCTTCAATGCAACTAAGCTCCCGCCCCCATTCATTTTATTAATCAGGGTATTTTGGTGGGCCCCCTATTGGCATGTTTCACAACAGCTTACCTTTTATGCTGCTTTTATAGCAACAACCTATCAGACGGCGGTTTTAACATTTTAAAGACTCTTCCCCTATCCAACGTGACGACCGACCAAAGTAGTTAGCTACGCTACTTTTTTTTAAGCACGGGGAGGCCGAAGGTATTCCTAATTATTTCCGAGACTCGGAAAATAAATTAAAATTTACCCTTCCCGGGCGTAATATACCAATTTCGGAGACTCGCAAAATTGGTTCTTTTCGCTTATAGGAGGCCTTAATTTAATAAAATGATCGTTCGGATACGCAGCATAGTTTATGAACTTATTTAGTACTCAATTCCCTTACCCATGGTACCTTTGATATACAAACAACCACAGCGCGCGCATACAAAACAACTCAGAGAAAGACCAAAAAGATTTCGATTGCCAACACGCTCGGCGTCTTTTCACAAACACACCAGCAGCTCTTTAACTTTGTAACCGCAGCTTTCCAACAATTAAAACCTGCCTACCGCTCATACCACCTTTTTGCACCTCTGTACTGTGTAAAGACTCTCTGAATACAGAACGCTAATGCCCGCCCGATATGTTGAAATTAACCGATAAATAAGAGCCAATCATTCAATAAGGGCCGATTCAACTTCATCATCGCCTCACACGGGCGCCCAAATACTTAGCGAACTAAGACACACTTTTTTTAATTGGAGGAATTTTTTAGTTAAACTTGTTAATTAAAACATATTACTTATTAAGAAATACTAGCAACACCAATCGATTAATGATAAATATAAATAATTAAACTGGCCGATCTGGAACCAGGAAAAAGAAACACCACCTTGATCAGTCTAGTTCTGAATAGTGAATTTCCGAGTAGTTTTCCTCGACCTTTGAATGAATGAATGATGATGGCTCTCAAACCAGGCGGAACGTCAAAAGGGTTTTTATAAACTAAATTTTATTAACTACAAAACAAGGCAAATACCAAGCAGAAATCTAAGGTATACGAGATGTATCACAGGTTAAATAATAAACTGGACGGAATGAACATGTTATATCACAGTAATGGAGAACAGGGAATATGGCAAGCGTACATCTTACAGTATTTAAAATCGGAACCAAGATGAACTCTATTGTAACTTATTGGTCGCGTATTAATTACTAACGTCTTTGCAATCCTACTGGTAACCTTCATTAAGTTGATGGGGATAGTATGTTAAATACTTTTGCGTGAATAAGTCTATGTTGAAGCGTGGGTTAAAGATTTAACAAATTGGAGACCCGAGCATCAGGGAACCCAGATTAAGCATAAATGGTACTCCCCCGGAAAGGTCACTCGAGTGGTTTCGTGCATTCCAACCCTGGCCCAGCCGTCCAAAGGGCACGATATTGGGGACTTTAGCGTCCGGCTGGCACAAACCTAACTCTGACCCCGGCTTCTTCCAAAGCGGCTTAGCTCTTTGGGTTCCTGCCGACGGTTTGCCACGGTGCGTTGGTGACTTTAAAATGGCGTCCTCCCTATTTAGGCTGAGGCTTCAACGCGTACTCCGGCGTCCTCGCTGCGTACAACTCGGATTTTATCTTGGAGCCCACGATAAAGGGGAGTTGGCGCGTTTCTAATACCCACGAGCTTCAACAAAATTCAAAACTTGGATGGCCAACAAAAATTGTCCCGAGCGTAGAGTCTGGTTGGTCTTTCTAGTTCAGCGATACCGAACTGACTTAAGACTGCTGTACACAGAAACTTTAAAGTAAACGCAAAGCTTGAAGTAAAATGAATAATCAAAAACGTTTAACAAAAAAAAAAAACACATAAACACCTAAACGCAAGACTACACAACGAATTGAAGTTTTAACTTAACTTCTCTTCTCGGCGTCCCGGCTGCTTTTGATGCTCCGCTCAGGGGCGGGACAATAAGGGGGGAGTTTTGCCCATTACCTTAGCCAATGAGAACTGACTCCTCAGTAAATCTCTCCTATCGCGGTTTGCCTATTTTCACCTACGCCACCAGACGGTCTACTTGGATTAAATAAGATTCCTACGTATCTAAAAGAGATTGAAAAGTAATCACACAATAACTTAAAATTCCTCAAAGTTTACAAGTTTAGATGCAGACTTCGTTGTAAGGTTCAGATGATCAAAAGCACCTTTGAATTGATAACTTATAACAAATCGTTAATTAAAGCATTCTACTACAAAGCGCAGGCATTTACTCTATACTTTTAACTAAACAATACTAGATTCATACAAGAGGTAGGAAGCGGTATAATTGTAAATAACTTCACATTCGTTTCTTTGATGAGTATGAACAAGTAATTAAAAACCCCGAGCGATCACTACACATCGCAAAGCTGTTACTTCTAATAATCAACCGGGATCACTTTAAGAATTGAAAATAAGAGAAAGACATTAACTAAACCATTCACTGAGTAGATATTGACAGTTCAGTAAACAATGTTATATAATGTGTGTGGGAGAAGAGGAAAAGGACAAAAGGGCGAGAGGGGAAGGGCGAGGAAGAAAAAGGATGATAACGGAAGATAAAGAGGGAGACGGCGATATGACTAAATATCCTTGATCCACTTCGTTGTTATGAGTCCATCCAAATAAATATTGCATGTTTGGGACTCATTTAGAATCCAATGTCATTTGTTCTGTACTAAAAAAAAACGTTTCGAATTTGAATATAACTTTTTCCATCAGGAGATTAATCCACTATTAGAGTTGTGCCTCTTACAATGGACGACGATCGTTTCTTGGTATGTAAATCCAGGGGGCTGTCTGCTTGCGCCCTCCTGGGTGATAATCTTACAAAAGGCTGTGATGAGGGTTCAACAGTGTAGGGGGTCGGAACCGTTTATCTTTAACCTTTGTTTGTGTTCCTGAGTAGCGTTTATCTTCTGCCACAATCAGTTGGTCCTTGAAGGAATGAAAGGCGAGTCCCCCTTTCAAAATTAGCAAATGTGCTTTTTTATTGATTGTAGATGTCAAAGGTTGTAATGTCTTGTTTGAAACAGACGTCCAATCCGTTGGATTAAAGGTGGGGGGGGGGGTTAAGATCTTGTCCAGATGTAGGGTCTTCTTGAATTCCAAGATGTTGTAAAGTTTACGACTTGGGGGAAGAAGGTAAAGAGAGGGAGATCCAGCGATCACGCTACACATTTCATGCGTCTTATAACCCGGTGCGCTTTATAGTCCGGAAAATACGGTACATTAACCTACAGTTGGCCAAAATAATTAACAAAGCTTATAATGAATTACATTTTCATGTAATTTAGTGAGTAATGGATTGAGTGTTAAAAGTAAAAACAAAACACTTACTGTATTGGTGAACTCAGGGCACTGACATAACTGCTAATGTTAACTGCAGCCTGTGTTCTGGAGCATTCAGTTACTGTTTCCCTTTCGATTGGCAGTCAATACACACCTTTTAGGACCCATGGATACTTTTTAGCACTAAGAATACACTGCTGTAGATGTAAAAAATAAAGACAAACACAATAAAAATACCAGAGATTCACTGAGCAATGGCTGTTGTGAATAGAGTTTTCGGCTGAAATGAGCCGCACGGCTGGACTCGTACTCATTTAAGCAAGTGTGCCAATGTTTCTTGGCATGGCATGCTGAATAAACCAAAGAGCAGGGGGAGTTATTGCCCTATGATGTGGTCTGAGTAATGGTATGAGTACTGGAACTGATGATGGAAAAACATAATCATCATCATAATCAAGTGCCCCCATACATTCTTGATGGACTTTGGTTCAGGTGACCGCTTTGAGAAAAGTCAGTGAAAGCCTGGAGTCACTGATCTTCTCTGGATATCAAGAAGTTATTGCAAAGTTTTTAGGCATGCTCTGGGTCATTATGCTACTGCAGTATGAATCACAAGGGGTCTCAGACTTTTGGCTCCCGCTACATGTACATGAACACAAATATTTGTGTTTTTAAAAATGGGAGGGAAAAATAGAAAGACAGAGGAAAATAAAGGGAAAAAATTAGCAAAATTTAAAGTAGAATAGAAAAATACATAATACCCAAGATACAGGGGAAGTATGAATTAAAGGAAAAGAAAGAAAGAGGAATAAATAGCAAATAAAATAAAAGAAAGCAAGTAATAAAGAAAGAAAGAAATGAATAAAGAAAGAAATGACTTCATTGAAAGATTGAAAAACAGTAAGAAACCAGGATCTAGATCTAAAATAAGTTTAAAAAAGGAAAAAACTAAGGAATGTTGTGGAAAATGTCGTCTCTCTCATCAGCTTACTGTGGTAGCCTAGTGGATAAGGTACTGAACCATGGACCAGAAGGTCCAGGGTTCAAATCCCACCTCTGCCAAGCTACCACTGTTGGGTCCTTGAGCAAGTCCCTTAACCCACAATGGCTTGGATTGTAAGACTGTACCAATTGTAAGTCGCTCTGGATAAGGGCGTCTGCTAAATGCTGCAAATGTAAATACTGCATAAATGTTTGCATTTTTAAGCATGGGGGACAGAAACAATTCTAATTTGTGTGTTAATTAAGTAATTCATTAATATGTCTGTTTTTCCCCATTCTCTTAAGTTACTAGTTTAACCGTAGCTCTACAGAGGGTCTGGTTAAAAGGATGTTTGATTTGATTTTAAATTGGCGTGATTTATAGTAATATAGTACTGATTTTTTATTTCATATTTTTTTAATCAGATGTTTCCCTAGTTACTGCGAGCATGGTGGGGAATGTTCTCAATCCTGGACCTCCTTTAGCTGTGATTGCTCCGGCACGGGATACACCGGAGCGACCTGCCATAACTGTGAGTTTGAACTACTTGAAAGAAGTTGAGCTTTAAGGACAAAGTATAAATTAAAATGTCATATAAGGTCAGAGACGCTGATTAATGACGGCCAATTTCAAACAAGTCTAGTCCATTTCCATAAATTTGTGATGGTTGGTTGACTAAAGCTGCAGTCACACTAGACATTCAGCTAGCATAGCCTTGCCTACTCTGTACCCAGCTTTCGCCTGCACTGTAAATGTACTTAAACATGCCTAAATTCACTTCTGCAATTCCAAAATCAAAACCAAGATATGTCACTATAGTCCATACGTTCACTAATGTTTACACTGAAAATGGTGACTCCGCCCAGTGTTGAAAGCTACACAAAGAATGGAAGTCACAATAAAGCCAAAATCATACAATATAAACACTGCACACTGAAATGTTACTATTATAAATATAGAGGTGTCTCAGTACACAAAGTAATATTCTTTTTTATTTCGATACGGGGGTTTCAAAGCGAGACAAGCTGTGAATAAGATTCGTTCGTCAACCGGCGCTACTGAGATGCAGTCATCTGCATAGCAGGAAAGCCAGCCGCAGTTCTAGACCAACAGCAACATCTAGCGGCAGACTGTGTAATAGGTTCTGTGCTCCATCTAGATACTGTAAGTAAGAAAAAAACATAATCTCACCACAGAGAGTTTAAGCGTTGGGTAGCATCAGAAACAGGTTAGCTTGATGCTGGTTTTGTTAATGTGAGGAAATAGAAACTCATATAATAAATGCGTTTTCAGAATTTATCTCTATGGTGCAAAGCTAGACAGAATATGGAAACAAATCCTTCAGAAGAGAGTGTGGACCCTGAGGTACCCGGACCACGTCCTTCAAAAAGAAATCAGCAATGGCAGAGCTCTTTGGTGATTTTTTTGTGTTCCAAGCTTGCAGAGCAGGAAGTTGTATTGGCCTCCTTGATCTCAACATTAAAAAGGGAATTGAAATCAAATTCCTTTCTTCATTTTGTATCCAAAATATATCGTATCATGTAGCAAAAACAGCCATATGTATGGTAGATTTCTGTATCATTGCACCCCTAATAAATACACTAGCAAAACCCTAAAACAAAAACCCTCTGTTGAAAAGGTAGTTGCACTGCAGTGTGGGAAGTGTAGTTCTTTCCCTCAAAATACAATACGTATTCTACCCTTGCTTTTTTTTCCTGTTTCTCAAAATGGCATAGTAATAAGTGGTATAAGGCGCTGATTTACGATTCATGGTTGGTTTGTTTCAAAACACCTAACACACACTAGCACAGTGCGACACACCCGTTTTATCCTAACGACAGATGTCTTACTTAGCTATTGAGTGCAGGTGTGTTCAGCCAGCCAGAAAACAGGAGCATCGCTGCCTCATTAGAGAACGTTTACGACTCATTTCGACGTTCATGGCTCAGCTCTGCTCTTTCTTCGCTCAGCCATCTTCGAAGCATCGTGTGAGGCTCACAGGTTGACAGGAAGCTCGTCTGGATTCTTCTCCATCGACCCAGATGGCAGCGGACCACTCCCGCATACTGTCGTCTACTGTAACATGAGCGGTAAGTCTGCACTTAGATACTCTGAAAAGAAACCCTTACATTTTATATAGTGCAACAAGTTTGAACACAAATGGTCATGTCCACATCAGTCAGCTCCATAGACAGCACAAGCACCTCACCAGCATATCCAGTACAGTCAGTACCAAAGATAAATTGTTCTTTTTTTTTACGTAACTTGTAACATTTTGCAAGAATTTTGCATAATTGATAAAATAGTCACTTGATAATGCTGCAGCCACAGATGTGGCAATAAAGGACAACGGTTCATAAACCACACAGTTGAACGATAAAAACCAAGCACTCTGCTCTTACAGCGGTGCGTGAAAGTTTGTGAACGCTTTAGAATTTTCTATATTTCTGCACAAATATGATCTAAAACATCATCAAATTTTCACACAAGTTCTAAAAGTAGATAAAGAGAACCCAGTTAAACAAATGAAACAAAAATATTATACTTGGTCATTTACTTATTGAGGAAAACAATCCAATGTTACATATTAGTGAGTGGCAAAAGTGTGAACCTCTAGGATTAGATATCATATCAGGATTAGATAATATCATGGAACGAACCAAGGAGATTCCTGAGGATCTCAGAAAAAGAGTTGTTGATGCTCATCAGGCTGAAAAAGGTTACAAAACCATCTCTAAAGAGTTTGGACTCCACCAATCCACAGTCTGACAGATTGTGTACAAATGGAGGAAATTCAAGACCATTGTTACCCTCCCCAGGAGTGGTCGACCAACAAAGATCACCTCAAGAGCAAGGCGTGTAATAGTTGGTGAGGTCACGAAGGAACCCAGGGAAAATTCTATGCAACTGAAGGCCTCTCTCACATTGGCTAATGTTAATGTTCATGAGTCCACCATCAGAAGAACACTGAACAACAATGGTGTGCATGGCAGGGTTGCAAGGAGAAAGCCACTGCTCTCCAAAAAGAACATTGCTGCTCGTCTGCAGTTTGCTACAGATCACATGGACGAGCCAGAAGAATGTTTTGTGGACGGATGATTTAAAAGAAAAGCGTTATGTTTGGAGAAAGGAAAACACTGCATTCCAGCATAAGAACCTTATCCCATCTGTGAAACATGGTGGTGGTGGTATCATGAGTTGGGCCTGTTTTGCTGCATCTGGGCCAGGACGGCTAGCCATCACTGATGGAACAATGAATTCTAATTATATCAGAGAATTGTAAAGAAAAATATCAGGACATCTGTCCATGAACTGAATCTCAAGAGAAGGTTAATGTTTTGGAATGGCCAAGTCAAAGTCCTAACCTTAATCCAATCGAAATGCTGTGGAAGGACCTGAAGCGAGGGGGGTCGTCACACCAGACTATTAATATGTAATATTGGATCATTTTCCTCAATAAATAAATGACCAAGTACAATATTTTTGTCTCGTTTGTTTAACTGGGTTCTCTTTATCTACTTTTAGAACTTGTGAAAATGTTGTTTTAGGTCATATTTATGCAAAAATATAGAAAATCATAAAGAGATCACAAACTTACAAACTTTCAAGCACCACAATAAATTCTTTATATCTAAACATTTGGCATGGTAATCTTTTTTCACAAGATTACCATTGAGACTCGGAATCAATAAGAACTGCAATCGAGATTAAGAATTGGAATAGCCCAAATTCAAACACTACCCAACCCTACTTGTCTCCCGTGTTTTTCTTATAGTGGATAGTATAATGAGGTCTTCTGCTGTTCCAAGTGGAACTTTCTTCACACTTGTGCTCTTTGCATGGATTCCACTTCTCAGTAAAGGAGCAGCCGTTCTGCATTTCCTGCATTAGTCTGTCTTATTGTGGCTTCTTAAATATCCAGGGATGGGTTTCCCAAAACATTCATAATTCTAAGTACGTCCAAACCTCATACTTAAGAACATTCTTAAATTTAGGAGCATTTTCTGAAAACCTGCGTAATTAATGTGGTATTTAAACTCGTAAATTTAATAGTCTTCTGACCCATTTTTAACTCTCTAAGTAACTTGACATTCACATGCAGTTCTACCTCAAAAATGCTAGAGGCTGTTACTTTTCCTTCAAAAAACCTTACTGACATGCTGGGTCTATGCATGGCAACAGCACATTTAACTATATAAAACACATTTTCTTGAAAGTTAATATTTATTTTTGAAAATGCCACTGCATCACGAACACTACATCCAACAAAACTCTAATCTACTAGCTTGAATTATGTAGTTAATGTGTTCCTAGTATTAAGTTATCTTTAGCTGTATATATATCATGGTGTAGTGGGTAGCATTACAGGCTTCCACTATGAAGGTCCTAAAAAGGTCAGTTTTTAAAAGCCAACCGAAAGCAAAAACAAACTGAATGCTCCAGAACATAGGCTGCAGTTAGCTTAGCAGCTATGCTAGCACCCGGAGTTCACCAGCTGAGTAAGTGTTTTGCTTTTACTTTTCAGTCCATCATTCAATAAATTACATGAGATTTCTCAACACTTTATTATAAAATAAGCTTTGTGTTAATGATTTTGGCCAACTGTAGGTTAATGTAAGTGTTAAAGTGTGATAGGCTCCGGAATGATACAGTATAGATTATTACACTCATCAGTTCAGGATACATTTAACTTATGATGGATTTATCGGAATGAAACCCCACCATAAATCAGGGAGCACCTGTACAATACTCCATTAATGCATATAATGTCTTATACAGTGTGGATTTTCTAGGGATCTGGAACGGATTCATTCAATTTACATCATTCCTTATGGGAAAAATTTCCTCGGTACTCAACAAGCCAAGTCAGATTTATTTCTATAGCACTTTTTTACAATGGAGCATTGTCTCAAAGCTATTTTACAATTTTACATTATCTTCTAAATCTATGGCCAGTCCTAAATTGAGCAAGCCTATGGCAACAGTGGCAAGATAAAACTCCCTAAACGTTATGAGGAAGAAACCTTGGGAGGACCAAGACTCAAAAAGTCTTTAGTATGTACTTATAACCTTTTCAAAATTCAATTCTCTCTTTAGAATAGCAGACTCTGAAAATAATTTGACTTTTTCTTACAAATTTTGGCTTGTTAATAGTTTAGGCCTAGATGTTTGTAATTGTGGATATGATTATATGCTCCTGTGTGTCTGCAGAGGAGAAGGTGTGGATGGTGATGGGTCACAACAGCTCAGAGCCGGTCAACGTTCAGGGTTCGAGTGTTCAAAAGCCGTACGTGATGACACTGAACTACAGCGCCACCCTGCAGCAACTCACGACACTGCTGCACAGAGCGCAGCACTGCCAACAGGAAGTGGCATATCGCTGTAGGAGGTCCCGTCTCTTCAACACCTGGGGTGAGGGCTTATTAAATGTGTAAAATGCTCCTGTAATAGTTAAGAGTTGTAGGAAATAAAAATTACTGTGATATGGTGTACCAATGAGCTGTCATGCAGCTCCGGAGATTTATATACATTGGGATACTGAACAGTGCTTTTGACAAAGTAACTTAACAGAGGTATCCCTTGGTTGGGGGTGGGGGGTGCATAGCATAGTCGGTGGGGGTGCAATGTAGAAGTACAGTAACAATTAGAATAAGTTTGTATGTCTGTACGCCCATTTCATTAAAACTCTGGTCTCACTGTAGACATTTATGTAACGTCAATATTTTCATAATGATATTTTCATAGATGCTAAATAATTTCTCCCATCTGTAAAATGCATTGGTTTTGCATGAGGAAGACAAAGTTGAAGCATTTGAACAAGGGTTGTAATGTCAAAAGAAGATGCCAGCATTTCCTGCATCAAGTTATCAACAAAATATGTGACAAACAGATGCACTTAAACTCCAAACAACTGAAACTGTGACAAACTTGGCCGGATAAGGACGCGGGATTATTTTCCGCCCATACACAGAGAGAAAGATACCTGGCGCTGCCATTGTATCCAGTACAAAAGAAAACACACAACTTGTATTTAGCTGTGATCGAATAGGTTGATGCCAAAAGCCGGTGCATTCATCTGTGATCAGGGTTGCCAAATCTGCACCACAAAGCGGTCCAATCATCCTGCAGAACCAGCCAAAAGAGGAGCCCATTTGATATGTTCTAATTCCTCATATAAATTCATACCATATACAGACCAGTCCATTAAGGCAATAGAGTTATGCGATAAAGTACAGACTTCAGGTTGAGAATGGGATTAAGATGGCTTTGAATGAGGAGCGGCTGCTTTAATCCTCTAATTTTTACAAGGTAGTGAATGGTGGATAAATAATCCTATATGGCTTCTGCCAAGGAGGGTTATGAGTTGCAAATTGCCAGCTTCTGAACCTGCTCCCAGGGCGTGTTAGAAAAAGAGCTCCTTTTCTATCACACAGGACTAGCTGCACCACAGACCACTATGATCTGAGGAACCCTGGAACTCAGAAGCCATCTGGTGAGACCGCAGCAAAAAAAACAAAACTCGGACCAGAACGGGACTTGGTGGAAAGAATTCTTACCAGGCCAAGACTATGGTTGCCAGTACAGAACCTGACAGTGATGATACTCCTCATCAACTTCAAATTCAAAACTTAATTCAACCCTCACCTTACCAGAAGTGGGATATGAACTAGGGTGCTTCAGCTGTAGAGAAACTCTAAGATTCAGGAAGCATCCTAGTGAGGTGGAAACAGACGGAATCAGGAGTGAACTTGAATGAAACGCAGATGTGATAAGATATAAACCATGAAACTTGAACTGAGATGGAACCTAGACGAGCGCAACTTGCACCTCACCTTGTCAGGTGGAGAATATGAACCTCGTTTCTCGTTACTGGTTTCCATGGTGTTAACACATTTCCAGGGTGTTTGTGGCCATGTTATAGCTTCCAGGATAATCACCACGGACCTTGTGAGATGTAGAGTTCCTCAGGTCATTTACATTTACAGCAATTAGCAGACGCTCTTATCCAGACCGACTTACAGAAGTACTTTGTATTCTTCTTAGTAGACAAAACCTCAAGTTAATACAAATAAGCAATAGCCCAAAAACACCGTCCAAAGAGAACCTGCTAGGATCTGATGTGGGTAAATTAACAAAACACGTATTTTTTTTAATACGCAGTTGCATTTTCAGTTTTCATTTACAGCATTTAGCAGATTTACAGAATTTAGCAGACGCCCTTATCCAGAGCGACTTACATTTCATACAATCTTACAATCCAAGCAACTGTGGGTTAAGGCCCTTGCTCAAGGACCCAACAGTGGCAGCTTGGCAGAGGTGGGATTTGAACCCTGGACCTCCTGGTCCATAGTCCAGCACCTTACCCGCTAGGCTACCACAGTCCCATTTTCAGTTAAGTGCCGAGTGATAAGGCCAGCCTTTAGTTGCCACTTGAAGACAGCAAGAGACTCAGACATACGGACATCCAGTGGAAGTTCATTCCACCACCTGGGTGCCAGGACAAAGAAGAGTCTTGATGCTCGTCTTCCTTTAATCTTCGGTGCAGGATCCAGTCGAGCCAAGCTCATGTCTCAGAGGTCATGGGTTTCATGGCTCACAAAAACCCAAGCGTATACACATTTACAACACACTTGCACTGATTTACCAGGTAAAGTATAAGTGTGTTAATGGTCCAACAATGGTAGCTTGGGAGTGCTGGAACTTGAACTGTCTACCTTCTGGCCAGAGGTGCATTACCTTAACTGCTGCACTAACACATATATGAGCCACTGTGATAGAGAAATGTTCACTGGTGTGTGTTTGCTCTCAGATGGCACGCCGCTGTCATGGTGGGTGGACAGAGCAGGAGTAAAGCGGACATACTGGGCCGGTTTCCTCCCTGGAGTTCATCAGTGTTCCTGCAGTTTGTCTGAGAACTGCATCGATATGAACCACTTCTGCAACTGCGACGCAGACAGGAGTTCATGGTACATTTGATCTGCATGTACACACAGATTATGTATATAGGTTTGTGCCGCATAATGTCCGTGGTCTGACAAAGTAACTAACCTAACCTAACTAACCTACGTAACCCACATACTACTCCGTCAGATATATTTATCTGTTGTGGTACGGCAGTTGTAATGACAGATGTCACAGCTGGATCTGCTATTCTCAGCACAAGAACCTTGCACCGATTGTGTGAATTAGTTTCTGTTTGTGTTGGAAAGTAATAAGTACTGCGTCTTGGCCATGCAGCACACCAGAGAAACAAGCGGAGGATGAAAACACCTGTGTGTTTGCAACGCAGCAATCAGAGTTAAATGCACTTCCTTCTCACTCACTTTCCTGCTGTAATTTGAAATGGTTGCAAAAGGTCGTATGTTGCGCTGTCACAAAGACAGTTTATATATATATATATATATATTCATATTCTGACCAGTCAAAAGTGTGACAGGAGAACACAAACAAAATGGACAACTAAATTCTTTGGTCAATTTCAAATAAGATGGACGATATGGTAAAAATATTCTATCACAATACTTAGGAAAGTGATTTTTATTCAAAATGTGCTGCCCTTCATTCATTTAAACAGGAATAATTACACTCTTTATACACATACAGTTGGTCAGTATTCTTTAAGCGCTGACGATATCCTAACTATATAAATATAACTATTTATCCCGATACAATAATATTGTCAAATTGCCCACGCCTAATACTGAGATACACTACAGTATCCCATTTAGCTATGCTATATAATATGTATTATAATGTTCTCTTCAGTGTTGAACAGTAATTTAAAACTTTTCTAGAGTTTGGTAACACCTGTAAAATTTACTGACACAATTTTGAATTCTCCCAGTCACTGGAAACTGGAAAGAACCTCAACCATGCTTCACATATGGCATGCAATTATAGCAACTTTCATCAAAAAGTTCCACTTTTGGCTCATCTGTCTACAGAACATAGTACTATAGGTGTTCCAGAACTTCCAGGATACAAAATCTGGAGATGCACACATGTTTTTTCACCATTTTTTGAGACACACACAGACTTTCCAAGTCCTAATGTTTTCGGCAGGTGTCCAAACAGGTTTTTTTTCACCTCCCTTATCTGTGCATCCAGTCTTGTACACAATATGTAGTTTGTCTTATTCATTTTTTGTTTGTCTTCATAAATGATTTTGTAGCTTTCTGAAGTTTGAAGGGCATGCCTTACATACCCTTCTCAGGAGGAAGGCACTCAGACTTGAATGTTTTAGAGCAGTGGTTCTCTAGTTTTTAGACCAAGTACCACCCATCATCAAGCCAAAACCTCCAAGGACCAGCTATGAGTCTCATCTCAGAAACACAAACACAAACATACAAACACGTACACGTACACAGTAGGTATATTTATCTGGTTTTACATCTAGACCATTTCTATGGTAACCACATTAAGCATTCGCAGTTTATCTTAGTGACGGCTCCTGTCTGTTACATTAAGATATGGGAGAGTTACAGTAGTACCTCAGTTCTTGTTCTAATTCTAAAGGAGTACCAAGCACATTTTTCCCATAAGGTATTGAATTAAATTAGTTAAAAATTGAATTAATCTGTTCCAGACCCACAGAAAATCCACACTGTATAGAATGGCACACATGTCAACCTGGAGCCGCTGTAGTTACCCAGCAGGCCTTACTACACATGGTACAAGTCGACCTGGTAGTTGTTGATAACGATGGAGCATATGCAGCCCTGAGAGGCCAGCATGGGGTTCCGGCAACACTGACTAATCATCGAGGCCGGGCATCCTGGAAGTCATAAGACATTCAACCATAGACATGTAATTAGCTTAAATGAATTGTAGATTTACAAAGTACATGCGTCGTTAATTTTGAACATACAAACATTGTGTTCAAATAAGAAATAATTACATTTCCACAAGCAAGTACGGCGATAACTCGGTTCTCATTGTTAATTTGTTCCAGAAGGCTAGGCGAGAACCGAAAATGACGACTACCGAGCAAATTTGTCCCATAAGGAATAATGTAAATTGAATTAATCCGTTCCAGACCCCCAGAAAATCCACACTATATAAGGCATTATATGTATTAATGGAGTTGTACTGTACAGGAGCTCCCTGATTTATGATGGGGATATCGTAATTCCAAACTTAACCTCGAGTCGTACCATCTCGCAATGCGTTTTCTGAGCTTTTTCAGCAACTAGCCGTGCCTCGTATGTCTAAAATAGTGTCAGCTGATGCAAGGGTGGGCAATTTAACTTTATCTTCAATGCAGTCAACAGGTGTGTTTGATTTACCAGCTTGGGTTCATTGCTCCTGGCATCTGCAACCTTCAACCATGATATACTAATCAATATATTCGAGGCATTCGTTTTTTTAACTGTTGTTTTCGGACAAATGCGAAAGGCTTACTGATAACATCTCAATTTCATATATGGGAAAGCAGACGTTGACGTAACGAGTATGGCCATCTGCGTAGGCCACGTGGTATTTTTTAAACACATAACACTAATTTTATTAAAAGAAAATAATGAAATGTCTGAAACAATTTGGACCTGAAAATGATAGAGTTTTAATAATGAAATAATTCCTTAAATATAAATAATTAATACGTACATTTTCCAAGGTCATCTGGTACGCCTCATGCTCCTTCAAGTACCACCAGTGGTACTCGTACCACAGTTTGAGAACCACTGTTTTAGAGCATTACACCTTTACAAGCAGCACGTTCAATCTCATGTAATTAGTCAGAACACTTGACTTATAGTTTTGAAGCTTTTGATGAGCAGGTCAATATATACTTATGCTTTCTTTACAGGGAGAACGACACTGGACTGATCTCCTATAAGGACCATCTGCCTCTAACTGAGATCGTAATTGGTGACACAAACCGAAGTGGGTCAGAAGCTGTTTATAGAGTCGGCTCACTGCAGTGCTACGGTGACAGTATGAGAACTTGTTTACTCCTTTTTGATTGTTATTGCAATATCAAAGGTGCCCTGGACCTACCATGACATTTTTTTTTTTCTTGACAAAAAATCTGCACCAATTATTCACTGCTTTCTAAACCTGGACATGGATAATGATGATGAAAACTGGACTGGACTGTCAAAAAAAAAAAAAAAACACACTTGCCAACCCTACAATTACTCAATATTGGAATAGTGACAATCTGTGTGCGTTTCATAGAGATATTGTGGTCTCCTACAGTGTCTTTGGAAAATCATCAAACATTTTTTTTAAAACCCATTTAAAAATATTGTTCCTCCTATTTAGTAGGGGTGTAACAATACAGTCACGATTTGATTCTCAATACTAAGTTCCCAATTTATTATTTTTTTTAATAAGACATTCAATTAGACATTCCTTTTTATTTCTGAAGTATAAACAATGCAAAACACTGCAGATTTTCTTCCACAAGTTTTGAAACAAACAGTAACCCCTGCAATTAGAAGAAATGACTAGAATCAGAGGTTTAAAATTGCAAACAAAATGTCTATTTCTGAAGAATAACAATTCAAAATAATGCATACTTCTTTTAAACAAAAAGAATCTTTAGTCTCCTGCAATTAAGATGAGTTAAGTTTTTTTATTAAGTTTTCAGCTGCACCAAAATGTGCAATTGTAACATTTTAACCAAATTTAAATAATTAAATGTTATCTTAAATCAAAGTAAACAAACAGAAAAATTTCCATTGCAGACCGAAATATATTAAAGGCAATAAAGGCATTCATTCAAGATGTGCGTATAGGAATATGACATATGATTGCACCATCTGGTGTTCAAAAAATGCAGTTGCAGAAAGCATCATCCTACTGCACAATGTACATTGTGACATTTTTGCATGCGTGATGCATCGTTGCACCCCTATTATTTAGACATTCTGCCATTCAAGTAAAGATAAAAAAGGCAACAGTTCTGAAAAGTAATAATAATTAAAAAAAAAACTAGAATAACATGTCGGAAAAGTGATCAGTCCCCTGATTTATGACTTTTCCAAAGTGTTGGCTTTTGCATTCATTTCAGTCATCAGTCTGTTTAGATATGCCTCTATCAGCTTTGCACCTAGATCAGAGCACATTTGTCCAGTCTTAATTGCAGAAAAGTTCAGTTGAATGTCGTGGCAAGCACCAATGGACTATTCAAGTTCATCCACTATTGTGTCTAATACAGTATATTTAGGTCAGGGTTCAAAATTGTCATCCGCCTTCCTATCTTGAATTCACTGCATTTTTGTTTTTGTTGTTTGCTGGGTTTTATTGTTTAACTATGTTTAGGGCCATTGTCATGCTGGAGGTGAACCACCTGCCCATCTTAAACTGTCTAGCAGAGGACTGTTGTCCACTCCCTCCCAACCCACCCACCCCCTTCAGTATATGATGTTAAATCTAAATGTAAAACATTTTGTTACATGGCCACGCTTTGTGTAAAGCATGGGAGATTGTTGTCACATGCACAGACTGGCCAATGTCAGCCTAAAAGACTTAGTACTTTTTGCACTCAATTCAAATTGCCTGGCTTGTTCATCCAGTTCAGTTTGGAGGGGTGTCTCAATTTTGGCAAGGTGTTGGTGGTGCCATACACTATCCACCACTTTAAAATGCTCTGAATGATTCTCCAAGGGATATTTAAAGCCTCTGATCTTTCTACTAACCTGAGCCTTTATAACAGAACCTTTCTGAAAGCAACCATGGTGAATTCTTTGTTTTACCGGGCACCATGAGAGATGTAGTGTGTAAACAAAGCTGCATCATTTAGATATTATTTATTTTAATTTTCAGGTTATAATATGACAGAAGGTAAGGATTGTATGATAATTTTCTTTATTCACTATCTTGTGAGTGTCTAATAAGTCTAATACAGTGGCACCCCGATGCTCGTCGCATTTTGACTAGAAAAAGTTGTCTCAGTTCTCGATGTCTCGTTGTTGGTACTCGGCGCACTTGCTTAAACTTGAGCCGAGCTGCCCAACTCGATTCGCGATTCCGTATACAGTGATTCAGATTCATAATATCCTTTGCTCAGTGAATGTCATCTACAGTACTGTATTCTGAAAAGAAAAAAAAAAAACTGAAAGCAAAACAGGAACTGAATCCTCTTGTCTTTCGAGCTAAGCAGTTAGCATTAGCAGATGGCACGGAGTTCACCAATGGAGTGTTTTTCTTTTCCTTTTCACTTTCAATCCATCACACTAAATTACATGAGATTTTTCAACACTGTTATAAAATAAGCTTTGTGTTAATGATTGTGGCCAACTGTAGGTTAATGTCAGTGTTATTGGACTGTATAAACTGTATTAAACTCATCAGTTCATGATGCATTTCATTTGTGATGGATTTGTCAGAACGTATCCCCTAAATCAGGAGCACCTGTACAATACAACTCCATTAATGCATATAATACCTTATACAGTGTGGATTTTCTGGAGGTCTGGAACCGGATTCATTCAATTTACATTATTCCTTATGGGAAAAAATTGCAATACTCATCGTTTTTGGTTCTTGACAAGCCTCCTGGACCGAACTCCCCCACGTTATTGTAACAGACTGGAGGCGCCACAAAGATAAACTGCTAATGCTTAATGTGGTTACCATAGAAATGGTCTAGAAGTAAAGTTTATGCCCAGTATTTCATTAACGAACAGTCTAGAAAGTTATGACCAATTATTTTTGATCTAGCTGTTACAAACCGCCCTTGGTGTCTAAATTGTACATTAATTAGCATCTCCTTCCTGACTCGCAGGGTTTCTGTGGAACGCCGTGTCGTTTTACCAGGAATCGTCGTACCTTTACTTCCCCACGTTACAAGTTGAAGTCAGCGTCGATATCTCATTTTACTTCAAGACCACAGCGCCCTCTGGAGTCTTCCTAGAGAATCTCGGTGTCAAACACTTCGTTCGGGTCGAGCTGAGCGGTGAGTCGTGTTTGGCATTAAAATAAAGGCTCCTAAGCTGTGTGTGTTTTTTTGTAGGCCATTCTATCCCTGAAGCCTCTGAGCAGCTGGCAGATCTTTTCACCGTTTCAGAATCCAACACAGCTTATCAATAATTAATCATCTTGACAGTGCTATTGTTTCTAGGGTCCACCACTGTTATTAATAATGCAGTGCTAGATGTAAGAAATTGGACAGTGGAACCATTTTGGTCGTTTTGTGCCTGAACCCCAGCAGATTGAGTTTGAAACAACACTGGGCGTAATAAGCTCCAGTATTAGATTGTTTGGATAGCTTGTGAGAGAACGATGGAAATAAAAACAGCTTGGTTCCCCAGAGATGGGGCATTTTATATTGTCGTTTTATATTGTCTTTTTTTTCCCAACAGCTCCATCAGTGGTGACTTTCTCATTTGAGGTGGGATACGGGGCAACGTTTCTGACTGTGAAGTCTCACATCCCTCTGAACGACAAGCAGTGGCATCATGTCCGAGCCGAGAGGAACGTGAAGGAGGCATCGCTGCAGGTGGACCAGCTGCCCTTGCGCTTCCTGGAAGCGCCTTCAGACAGCCACGCCCACCTGAGGCTCAGCGGACAGCTGTTTATCGGTAAGCTACAGCAGGATTGATTAAGGGACTGCAGCCTAATGGTGGAGAATTGGTTTTGCTTCAGTGCATGTTAAAAGGTACTACTGTGAATAAGCTCTCTGGTCAAAACATAGTCACACGGGGCCCTAGGATGGCACAGCGGATAATCTGTTCTGTTTGGCTACTCAATAGACACAATGACTGTGTCCAAGTCGACTATTGGTTCTTTTACATTTACAGCAGAGCGACTTACAATTCATTCAATCTTAAAGTACAACCAAAGCAACTGAGGGTTATGCTCAAGTGCCCAATAGTGGTAGCTCTGTGGGCAGAGCTTGGACTTAACCTTCCGGTCAATAATTCAGTACCTAAACCACTGCGTCTCCTCTGCCTTTGTAAACACTTGGTTGCACTGGAGACGACCATTAAAAAAACAGGACTCCAGCCACTTCGGTTTCAGCCTCGCTTTGTTGTTGTGTGGGTAGACTTTGGTCTTGGGAGACATGTCTACTCTCATTGTTCCTGCAAAATGGCAGTGCCCTTATCCATCCATGTAAATGAGTTTTCTTTCTAGAGGATGATGCAGGTTCCTTGAAGCTATACTGCACAGTCTACTCTCCGTCCACAATCTACAGTCAAGGGTGTAAATTTCATTTCAGTTTTGGACGAGGGGGCAATAATCAGTAAAATTTCTCAAAAGCAATTCCTGAGGGTGCTACCAAAAGTAATATTGTATTAAATGAAAGTTTATATAGGTGTAGGTTACAGGTTTAATTATGCTCAGCAGTAATACTAAAAATGACCTGTAGATGGCACACCATATGGGTGTCGTTTTTCCACAGTGACTATGGTGTGGAAGGTTTCTGTATGAATTCGCACTGTAGTCATTAAATGCGTTACCGGTCTAATCTCAGACGCCAAATATTCTTCAGAAATCCACTCAATGACAAATTGTGGATGTCCTGCACATATCTCTGAGTTGTTAGTGTCGCTCGTATCACTACTAGGGGTGACCGACTGTCATATGCGATGATTCCCCAGATCATCACAACAGCAGTTTGGGCAGTGTGTCGCTCCACAACAAAGGCAAGACTGAACCACTCACCACGGGGCCTGACCACCGTCGGATCCCAAACAAAGCCTGGATTCGTCATTAAAAACAACTGTACTTACTATAAATACAATGTATTTGGGATGAAAAAAAAAATGCTGGTTAAAGACCCGGACTAGTTCTCAGTAGGCTATGATTTCAAATCCTGGCTCTGCCAAGCTGCCACTGGGCCCTTGAGCCAAGTGCTCAGCTTGAAAGAAAGTCACTCTGGACATGGGTCTCTGCTTAATGGTGTAAATGTGCAAGATTCAACCATCTGGTCCAGTTCTTTACCCACCGAGCTCCCACTGTCCTAAAATACCTGGAGTAAACCCCATGAACAATTTGGAAAAGTGCCAAGCTCCACACAGACGGCAGAGGCAAGGATCCAACCACGGACCCCAGGTTTTTGGAGTTGTGTGGCACAAACACCATCTACTGCATCTCCCATTAATAGCGGGAGACTACGGGCAGTTAAATTCCAAAAGAAAAAAGCAGATGACGATCTATCCCTGGGTTTGGCAATGTTTTTACTCTAGAGCAGCTCTGGTGGCTCAGTGATAAGCACCAACTGCTGCAAATGACAGTTCCTGAGGCCTTGGGTTCAAATCCCAGATGGGATTTGCAACATGTAGGACAGTTTGTGCATTTACAGAACCCTGTCCAGAGTGTACATCTGCTTGAACCCAATTCTGGGTTAGACTCCAGTCCCAGAGTAAGCAAGGGTTAAACAGCATGCTATGCCTTGCTTTACTCCAGTTACCTGGTCATCATGCCAGCACTGTCAAAGTTGTTCCCTTCAGCAAAACCCTTAACCCTCAGTTGCTTGTGTCATATCACCATGCAAGTTGCTTGCTCAATTCTGTAAATGTAGCCGAGTTTTGAGAACTTCTGATATTTTGTCAGTACTAGTATGAGATGTGGTGCATAGAAGTAAAAGTCAGAGTATTCCTGCAGGTACATGCCAGACTTAGGATGGTTTCATTGGTATGCGTCATATTGCATGAAACAGCCAGATGTTCGTCCTGCTATAAGCGTCGCCGGAAATCTTATTTCTAACAGCTGGGTGTCACAGATTGCAAATGAAGACTAGAGCTGAATGTGATTGTTTCCGTAATTTATATATATTTTAATTATGTCACTGTCGCAGAGTTCCCATTTTGGGGACTAATTATGCTTTATTTAAAGCATCACGCTCACAGTGGCGTTTGAAAATTTGTGAACCTTATAGAATTTTCTACATAAATATGCCCATCATCAGGGGTATTCAAAGATTCTTAGTGCTAAGAGTAGCTCCTAGTAACGAAATTCTAAGAAAAATCTTAGAATTAAGGGCGTTTCCCTCTTAAAGTTACGAATAGATCCTAGTAAAGAGAAGTTATTCACAAAACATCTTAACCCCTAAACGAGCTAAGATTATAAACTGTTATAAGTAGGGCTTTTAGGGGGCTTAGGAGTTCTCTTAGGTGGAGGATGAAAAATGCCGGAAAGTAACAAGGCAGAAGAAATGTACAAACGAGGAATAACCAAGTTAATAGCTACCGATTAGGTGGTGCACGAATGTTTGTGTTTGACCTTATTAGAGATTTGTTCACTTCTCCTACCCAGCGCAACGATGCTGTAACACCTCAAATGAATGTTGCATACAAACAAACCCCAACAGTTAAATAGATTAAACATGGCAGCAATCGTACCTGAAAAGACTGGAGCCACATTTTCTCCAGTTCATAGGCTATCCAGTAGGCTACAAAAAATTATCAGTATTGTAAATATGATGTTAATAAAGCAAATAAGTGCATGTGAGGGTCATGTAAAATACGCAGAAATAGCCTGTTATTTCAAAGGTTTATAATAGGCTATACAGTATTTCCCTAATTAGAGTGTGTGAGAGAGGAGAGAGGGGGGGGGGGGGGGGGAGGTCAACTCCGCCTCCTCACTGAGATAAAAGTTTTTGTGTCTTCCTTGCTCAGAGTTGCTCTCAGATCGCTTTTGAATCGCTCAAGCTAAAACTCCTACTTAAGCCAAGTTTGGAGCTCTCTTCTTAGAATTATTACGAATACGGCCCCTGATTTTCACACAAGTACTAAAAGTAGATAAAGAGAACCCAGTTAAGCATTGACACAAATATAATACTTGGTCATTTACTACTGAGGATTTATTGACCGTTGCATCAGCATCAGTGGCTATTCATGACAAGAGCAAGGCTATATCAATACAATTCATTCTGGGCCAATTTAGAACAATAACCTAATGCAGGTCTTTGGCAAGTAGAACAAAACTGGATTACTCGGAGTAAACCCACAAGGACATGGGGAGGAGA
Organism: Ancistrus triradiatus; assembly: GCA_025084515.1. NCBI lineage: Eukaryota > Metazoa > Chordata > Actinopteri > Siluriformes > Loricariidae > Ancistrus > Ancistrus triradiatus. The sequence continues at coordinate 59,804 of JAJAGP010002631.1, read as the reverse complement.
TGCAAACTCCACACAGGCAAAGTCTCAATTCATGAACGAACCGAGGACCGATAGCATGGTTGCCTCACAGCTTTTGCCACCATCCCAATGTTAATAATAAATTATATTTATATAGCGTTTTTTTCAAAGACCCCAAAACATAATAAGTTTCAAAAGTATATGAACCTCTACGATTAGCAGTTAGTTTGAAGGTGAAAGAGTCAGGTGTTTTTAATCAATAGAATGACACTCAGGTGTGAGTGGGCACCCTTTTGTATTTATAGAGAATAGGGATCCATCAAAGTCTGATCTTCACAACACATTTGTGGAAGTGTATCATGCCACAAACAAATTAGATTTCTGAAGAAATCAGAAAGAGAGCTGTTAATGCTCATCAGGCTGGGGGAAAAAAGCACCTCTAAATTCAGAGTCAGACAAATTGTGTACAAATAAATCAAATTTAGGACCATCAATCCCTCCCGATGGGTCGCTGACCAACAAAAATCACTACAAGAGCATGGCTTGTGGTCAGTAAGGGCACAAAGGACCCCAGGGTAACTTCTAAGAAACTAAAGGCCTCTCACACTGGCTAATGTTAATGTTCATGAATCCACCATCAGGAGAACACTGAACAACAACGGTGTGCATGGCAGAGCTGAAGAGGAGAGCCACGGCTCTCTAAAACGAACTTTGCTGCCCATCATATTGCTAAAAAAAGAAATTATGGATGAATGAGAGCCAAATATAACTTTCATTTATTTAAGAAGTCATTTTTATGCCTGAGGAAAGAAAAAGGGACCATTCCAGCAATAGAACCTTATCCCATCTGTGAAACATGCTTTGAGTCTGTTTTGCTGCATCTGGGCCAGGACTGCTTGCCATCATTGATGGAACAATGAATTCTGAATTATACCTTCAAATCCTAAATTTGAAGGTATAAGCACAAGCATTTTGGAATGGCCAAACCCTGACCTTAATCCAATTAATGTGCAGAATACCAGCATCCCGAAGCAGTCGAAGCTTTTCTGTATGGGGTAAATTGGCTAAATTTCCTCCAAGCTGATTTGCAGGACTGATCATTTCAGTTTCCAGAAATGTTTAATTGCAGATATTGCTGCACAAGGGGGTCACACCAGATACCGAAAGCAGAAGGTTCACACACTGAACTTTAACTACAAAGCGACGTTCCTATGCCTGAAGCTTTAAGTTCTCCTATTAATTATACACTTACTCCTCTAGCTCAGAGGTTTCTGTCAACGTGCAACCCTAGGTCCTTTCTCTATTAACAGAGACTATGGTAGCCTAGACTTTATACAGATTTGTCAGAAGTCACTTTAAATGTGTCTAATGTACTGACATTTTCAGGAGACAACCGTCTCTTACAGCTGCACAAGGTATGCAAGCTACGCACCAACAATACATAACACTATTTTCTAAATGAACTGAGTGTATAAGGAACAATGCAATAACATGTTTATTAAATATGGCATGAGTAATAAGAAAAATACAGAGGATAAAGGTTGAGACAATTTACAGAGTCATAAAAAGGTACAGATTTAAGTACTCCTGTTTCTTTGATGCATAGCTATGAGGCAATGTTTCAAGACCAGCTTTATCAGAAGGGAATGAGAGTGTGTTTACATGCACTTAATTATCCAATCATAATCAAATTCTGCAGTTATCTGATTATTCAAGTAGTCCTGTATACAGCATACTCTGATCTAGAAATAAGATTAAGAAATCCCATAATAAGAGCTGGATTTTTCCCAGTTATTGGATTTCTCAGTGCATGTATACCCATACTGCGATTTCAGTCGGTTTTCTCAGTCCACACATACACTAACACGTGACCAATAGTGTGTAGAGCTATCTCAGAAGCAGCTAATTGCCAGGTCCGCTGATTCTGAGCGATGTTGGGCTCATTTTTTTACCGATTAGCTTACAAATATTGGTAACCTGGTTGCGTTTGCAGGTTTTTGTGGGTTGATTCTCAAGTGTACAGGTGCTCCCCGACTTAAGATGGGGTTTCATTCCGAAAAACCCATCGTAAGTTGAATGCATCATAGACTGAGGAGCTTAGATATACTGTGTCATAGCGTAGCCTACCTTAAACATGCTTAAAACACAGTGTTGAATGTCTCATGTAAGTTACTGAATAATGTATTGGAAGTGAAAGTCAAAATGGTTAGTCCATTAGCTCAGTCAGCTGGCTGCTACCTGGATGCTTGGAATCTGCGGGATCTGGCAACCCTGAAATTAAACGCGCCAGCAATCACCGAATGGCTACCAAACACATTTTGGGGAGATTCTGAAGAGAAATTGAATTTTTGAGTTATAAAAATAATGAAATAATAAGTTTGACATTTACTCACATCCTTCTCCATGATTACTGGATGGTTGCGAAGTAGAAATCTGATTATTGCCATTCATGAGTCATGTAAACCCTGAGGTTTCAAATTATCTGATTATTCAAGTGCATGTATACTCGTTGATCAGAGTTGCTGATGAAATCTGATTTTCTGTAGTTATCGGATTATTAAGTGCATGTAAATGCACTCACTGTAGTTGATGGAAGTAGAATTGAGTGTAGACATGTACATACAGTGGGGCAAAAAGTATTTGGTCAGCCACTGATTGTGCAAGTTCTCCAACTTAGAAAGATGAGAGAGTCTGTAATTTTCATCATAGGTACACTTCAACTATGAGAGACAAAATAAGAAACAGAAATCCAGGAAATAACATTGTAGGATTTTTAAAGAATTTAATTGTAAATATTGTTGGAAAATAAGTTTTTCGTCAGTAAATTTGGTTCAACTCCATACTTTGTAACATAACCTTTGTTGGCAATGACAGAGGTCAAACGTTTCCTGCAAGTCTTCACAACGTTTGCACACACTGTAGCTGGTATTTTGGCCCATTCCTCCATGCAGATCTCCTCTGGAGCAGTGATGTTTTGGGACTGTCGCTGGGCAACACGGACTTTCAACTCCCTCTACAATTTTTCTACGGGGCTGAGGTCTGGAGACTGACTAGGCCACTCCAGGACCTTGAAATGCTTTTTACGGAGCCACTCCTTTGTTGCCGAGCGGTGTGTTTGGGATCATTGTCATGCTGGAAGACCCAGCCTTGTTCCATCTTCAATGCTCTCACTGATGGAAGGAGGCTTTGGCTTAAAATCTCACGATACATGGCCCCGTTCATTCTTCCCTTAACACGGATCAGTCGTCCTGTCCCCTCTGCAGAAAACAGCCCCAGACATATGTTTCCAATCCCATTCTTCACAGTGGATGATTCAAACTCAGCTTTCTTCTTCCTCCAAACGAACGCCAGGTTTTTTTTTTTTTTTTTTGATTTTTTACCAAAAAGTTCTATTTCGGTTTCATCTGACCACATGATATTCTCCAATCCTCTTCTGGATCATCCATATGCCTCTCTGGCAAACTCAACAGCCTGGACTAGTACTGGCTAAGCAGGGCGACAACACTCCTGGCACTGCAGATCTGAGTCCCTCCTCGGCATAGTGTTTTTACTGATGGTAGCTTTGTTACTTTGGTCCCAGCTCTCTGCAGGTCATTCATCAGGGTCCCTCCGTGTATTTCTGGGATTTTTTGCTCACCGTCCTCATGATCATTTTGACCCCACGTGATGAGACTTGCCGTGGAGCCCAGATCAGAGAGATATCCCAATGGTCTTGTTATGTCTTAAAATTGCTCCCACCGTTGATTTTATTCACCACCAACCTGCTTGCCTATTGTAGATTCACTCTTCCCAGCTGGTGCAGGTCTACATTTTCTTGCCTGGTGTCCTTCAACAGCTCTTTTTCTTGCCATGGTTGAGTTTAGAGTCTGAGCTGTTTGAGGCTGTGGACAGGTTTCTTTTGACAGATAACAAGTCAACTGTGCCCATTAATACAGGTAACGAGTGTAGGACAGAAGAGCTTCTTAAAGAAGTTGTACGGCTGTGAGAGTCCAGAACTCTTGCTTGTTTGTGGGTGACAATCCTTATTGTCCACCATGTTTACAACTAAATTCTTAAAAAAAAAATCCTACAATGTGATTTCCTGGATTTTTTTTTCTCTCATTTTGTCTGTCATAGTTGAAGTGTACCTATGATGAAAATTACAGACCTCTCTCATCTTTCTAAGTAGGAGAACTTGCACAATCAGTGGCTGACTAAATACTTTCTTGCCCCACTGTATGCATGCGTGAGGGAAGGCATTACACATTACAAAGAAATACCTTTCTTTGAACATTAGTGTCTAGACATTAGTAATCATGAACCATGGTTTACATTGATACCCCATATCCCCTGATATGTACTTTTTACAGCTAACATGCTCAGATTTAATTTACATGGTTTCTCTGATTCATCTTATTGATCTGATCAAAACTTGCTGCCACAATTCATAACTCTGCTACAGCTGACCTCTCATGAACTGAAGATCAATGAACTGAAGGTTTATGTTCATTGTAAGACATTGCCTGTAGGAATTGCAGTTACTCACTGGCAAGAATGTACAGTGTTGTTATAGGCAGTAAGCGCACCACCTGGATTACAGGCTACTGCAGAAAGCTTGCTGTAAAACCTCTAGTTATCTACACTTAATTCAATGAAAAGTCATTATTACATCCTAGCTGGTCAAGGTAGTTTGGGCATCTCAGAAGGATGGCCCATGGCCAGCTCCCACAACATCTGTTCTAGGGACACCCCCCTGGATAAAGACCTCAGAACAGACCCAGGACCCACTAAAAGGATTATATCTTGCAGTTGGATTAGGAACATCCGGGGATTACCAATGGGTATCTGAAATCTGTAGCTGGGGATAGAAAGCTCTGCGCTAAACTTTTCAGCCTTTTTCCTCTACAGTTCTCACCAGGACATCAACTTCTTCATATTTTGCCCTACAGGAGGAACAACCTCCAGACAAAGGGGGTTCCTGGGATGCATCCGAGGGTTAACTATAAACGGGATGACGTATGACCTTGAGGAGCGTGCCAAAATGACCCCTGGTGTCAGTGCAGGGTGTCCGGGTCAATGCAGCAGCCAGAACCAGCTGTGCCATAACCGAGGCAGGTGCATCGAGAAGAACAGCGGCTATGTATGTGACTGCACACACTCAGCTTATGGAGGACCGGACTGTCAGAAAGGTACAATCACACATACCTTCTTAACATAAGAACCATCTTAAATCCAATTGTAGCATGCACTGTCTGGCCTGTTTCCACCTACACTGTGCACAGCTCTTGCTTAAATTCACTTGTTGTGACCATTTCCAGGCTTAAATCGAACTGTAGCTAGAACTACCCATCTTAAATCCACCTGTAGTGAGCACTAACTTTCTTAAATCCCACCCCTGCCAAGCTGCCACTGTTGCATCCTTGAGCAAGACCCTTAACCCACAATTGCTTGGACTGTAAGACTGTATCAATTGTAAGTCTCTCTGGATAAGGGTGTCTGCTAAATGCTGTAAATGTAAAGTATGCATCTTAAATCCACCTGTAGTGAGCACTATATAGCTTAAATCCACCTGTAGTGAGCACTACCTAGCTTAAATCCACCTGTGGTGAGCACTACCTATCTTAAATCCACCTGTAATGAGCACTACCTATCTTAAATCCACCTGTAATGAGCACTACCTATCTTAAATCCACCTGTAATGAGCACTACCTATCTTAAATCCACCTGTAATGAGCACTACCTATCTTTTTAAATCCACCTAATGAGGCACTACCTATCTAAAATCCTCCTGTAATGAGCACTAACCTATCTTAATATCCACCTTGTATGAGCACTACCTATCTTAAAATCCACCTGTAGTGAGCACTAACCTATCTTAAAACCCACCTGTAGTGAGCACTACCCCTATCTTAAATCCACCTGTAGTGAGCACTACTACCGAGCTTAAATCCACCTGTAGTGAGCACTATCTAGCTTAAATCCACCTGTAAATGAGGCACTACCTTCTTAAATCCACCTGTAATGGACCCTACCTACTTTAATCCACCTGTAAATGAGCCACTACCTTCGTTAAAATCCACCTTAGTGTGGCAATCCCATCTTAAATCCACCTGTAGTGAGCCACTACAGAGCTTTACATCCACCTGTAGTGGAGCCTATCTAAGCTAAATCACCTGTAGTGAGCACCATGTCTAGCTTAAATCCACCTTAATAGCACTACCCCTATCTTTAAATAAATCCCCTGTAATGAGCACTACCTATCTAACTCCCACCTGTATTGAGCACTACCTATCGGAATCCACCTGTAAATGAGCACTACCTAGCTTAAATCCACCTGTAAATGAGCACTACCTAGCTTATATCCACCGTAATGACACTACCCTTCTTAATCCACTGTTAAATGAGCACTACCTATCTGAATCCACCTGTATGAAGCACTACCTAATTTAAATCCACCTGTAATGAGCATCTACCTATCTTAAATCCATAATCAACCTGTAATGATCACACCTATCTTATATCCACCTGTATGAGCACTACCTATCTAAAATCCCCTTAATGAGCACTACCATCTTAATCCACCTGTAAATGAGTCACTACCTACGGTAAATCCACCTGTATTGAAGCACTACCTAGATTAAATATCCATCCTTTGTGTATTATTGCGCTAATCTACCTATTGTGTGGCACAAACTAGCCGATATCTATAATTTATACACATAGCTAATATCCCCCTCGCTTGTACAATCGTAGCCTAATAAACTTGTGTGCACAAAAAAACTCCTAGATAAAATCTATAATATATTCCCTAGCTAAATCCACCTTGTATGTGCACTACCCATCTTAAATCCATATTGTAGTTTGTTACACCTTAGCCTATCTATAATTTATACTACATAACTAACCTCCACGTGTTGTGTACAAACGTAGCCCTAAATCCACTGTCTACCTTTTTCTACCTGTTTTTGTGCACAACCTAGCCTAAATCCACCTGTTGTGTGCACAACTAGCCTACATCTATCTAATAATTTATACTACCTACCTTAAATCCACCAAGCTGGGTGGCACAACTTAGCCCTACATCAACTATACTTGAACTACCTAGCTAAACATCCACCGGTTGTGTGCACTACCTGTCTTAAATCCTATCTGTTGTGTGCACTACCCATCTTAACTCCACCTGTAGTGACAACTGAGCCCAAATCCCCCTGAAGTGAGCAGTAATTATCTTTAATCCACCAGTATTGGTACTACCTAGATTAAATCCACCTGTAGTTAGCACTATCCAACTTAAATCCACCAGTAGTGTGCCAGCTGTTGTTTGAACAACCTAGCCTAGATCCACCTGTAGTGTGCACTACCTAGCCTACAGTACTGTGCAAAAGTCTTAAGCATTCTATATTTTGCAGTTTATATTCTGCTTATTCTTTATTTGAGTTTTAGTAGTCACTGGTCACTGTAGTCCATCTGTTTCTCTACTACAGTCATTCCCAAATTTTATTCCATTGGAGCACCCCCAATGAGTATCTAATAAACAATGGCTCTCTTCCCCCCAGCCCGCACACACACAGACCAAAAGAAAAGTGATTCATTCAAAATCTTTGAGGAAAAATTAACATAAATTATAGTCCCCACCCTTTTCACGTTGGTTTCTTTTATTATTTTTTTTTAACCCTTGTTTCATTTGGCTTCTTTTCTTTTTTCAAGGTAGCTAAACATTTAGCTAGAAATCAAACATAAGATTATTAAATATCTTTTTAAGTAATTGTTGATAGTCTTTCCAGTGAGTGTATTATTTTAAGTGTATTTAACATGTGCATTGTATTTTAGAACCTTAAGCACAGGCTGCACTGTCCATCACAGGTGCTAGATTAGATCTTTAAAGCCACAGTTAATCTACAGCATGACAGAAAACTCCCTAAAATCTTCATTAGATCGCTGGAAATAAAATACGAGAAATCTACTAGCCTCAAATTTCTCTCCCATTCTCTCACTCCACCACTTTCTTCACCTTAATGAGGTGCCTGTTACCATTAGCTGCCACCTCTAATCAGAATGTCCTTCAAAAGGCTGCAATTTCACTCATCCTGATAGACTCTCGCTAACCGGCCTTCCATTCTTACTCCATTTTTGCCGTGTCAGGCTGCTACACCGTTCAAACCTCTTTAATCATTTGGGTTTCTTCCTTATTGAGCTCCAGAGGCCTGGGTTCGTTTCTCTTGGAATATAATGAGCGAACGACTCGGCCATGTGCAAAACACTGAGGCTCAGACTCAGCATAATTTAGCATAGATTTAAACTTCTGTCTCTGCAGGTTGGTGCGGGAGCATTTCGTTTTGGTTCCAGTACATTAGCATGCCGATGAAGTGATGAGAGAGGAGCTGATGCTAATGCTAAATTTGTTGAGCAATTTCATTATATAATGTGGAAGTGAAATTGTAAGAAAGGCAATTGTTGACTTAACCAGTCAGAACTTTTTTTGTGTAAAATCTAAGAATTGGGATCCAATAACAGTCAGTACGGAGGTTTTTAGACACAGCTGAGAATAAAGCTAGTTTAATTCCACTCACTCTTACTTCTCCAAGTCACTCTTACTTTTTGTTTAGAGTAAATTTTACAAGATACTTAACAATTAACACTTAAAACATTTCAAATCATATCATTTAGATCTGTTTATGATATTACATTGATTTAGTGGTTAATATGCAGTCACCTGAAAGCTCCAGAGACTCATGTTTGAGTTCTGGCCTGATCGCTGCCTGTATGGAGTTTGCATGTTCTCCCTGTGTCAGTGTAGGTTTCATCTGGGTGCTTTTGCTTCTCTACCCTATGATGGACTGGTGCTCTGCCCAGCCTCGGTTACTGCCTTGTGGCTGTGTTGCCTCTCAGGTCCCAAACATTAACTAGCGCTAATGCTAGCTCAGCACCACAGTGACCCCAGGTTTGAATCCCAGCCTGGGCTAGGCTTCATACAGACATGATACACTATGTCTGAGAGATGGCAAGTTGGATGTCTGGATCTTCACCCAGTGCTGCAACAGTAACCCAGCCCTGTGATGGATTGGAGCCCCATTCTCCATCCTGTGAATTCCGGAAACGACCCTGACCATGATAAACAGGGCTAAAACGAGAGCTTATAAAACACTATTGGATTTTCTTCCCCCCCATGTCTAACCCTGCTTTTCCTAGGCAAAGTCCTAAATATTATTTGTATATGATTCTTCATCTCTAGAAGTCTCGGTGTCATTTGAGAGTGGTACGTCGGTGATCTACACCTTTCAGGAACCCTTCTCAGTGATGCAAAACACCAGCCGCCAATCATCAGCCATCTACGCTCAGAGTAGCAAGTCTCGGGAGAATGTTGCCTTCCGCTTCTTCACCACAAAATCTCCCGCTATGCTGATGACAGTCACCACCTACCAGCAGCAGTACATGGCCATAATCCTGACTCAGAATGGTACACATGCTGCTTACTTACTTATTCCTTACTTTATATTCTGTGAGTACGGTCACATGTAGCAAGTTTTGCTCATTTTAATAAACCATGAACAAGTTGATTAGAAATAGCTAACCATTTTCCTATTGCTGTTTTTTGTGTTTGTTTTACAGTTAGTTAGGTAGCAACATGTTACATTCCACACATTGCTAGGTTTAATACAGCCCAAACCACTTGATTTACAGACACGGCTCAAACACTGTGGCGTAGATAATCGCACTGTGTGGTGTGCTATGTATTTTTGGAGTTGATCTGATTAATCATTTTGAATAGATTTAAGTTTAAAAATTCATAATCTCCCACAGAAATGAATGGACGGAATGTTCAGATTCACATTTGAACCGACAAATTTTCACAGAGTGCACATTCACCCGTCCAGCCTCTGTGTCATATACATAAGACCAACATATACACTATCAAACCCACATGACCAAAAGTATTGGGACACAAACCCACGTGGCCAAAAAGTAGTGGGATACAGACCCATGTGGCCAAAAGTACATGGACACAGACCCACATTGCCACATTTGAAGCACTGTTGTTCCCTCAGGAAATGCAGAGCTAGTTGCTATTGTTAATACTTTAATTCTTTGTTTTCTCACTAGCAAAGGACTTTTTTCATATGCTTTTTAGTATTCAGTTTATGTGGCCTTTGTTCAGTTGTTTATCGTTATCACTGTCCTTTTATTTTGTGTCATTTTATTGGATACTTAAATTATTTGTTTCATTAACTATGCAGCTAATGTATTTCCTACTGGCCATTTCTTTTTTTTTTGTAATTTATTTACATTTAATGACTTTGCTAGTTAGTTACCAGGTCAATCTGTCAATCATTCATTTTTTTTCTAGCATTTTCTTTATTTACAGTTAGATATTTGGCTGGATCTGCAGTATATTGCTAGGCACAGTTTTATTTATGTATGAAGTTTTTTTAATTACTTTACTAGCTGGTCAGGAACGGTGTTCTTATTTATTTAAACATTTCTTTTTCTTTCTTTCTTTGTCTAGCTCACTAGTCATTTCTAGCCATTCGGCTTCAGGTTTTTTTTATTCTTTTTTTGTTTGATTCATAGCAAACAACCTAGTTATTATTTTGCTACATTCATTGTATTCCAGAGTTTTATTTTTGTTGTTTTTGTTTAAAAATATATCTTGCAGTGAGAGTGAGCCCCAGCAGAGCCGCTTGCTGTTGGCATGTATTAGTGTTCTAGTGGCAGATGTGTTCATTAGTGCAGGGGCAGCACATCCACAGGGATTAGTGAGAACAGAAAGTATGTGCTGAGGGAGTTCTTCTTATTTATTTATAATTTAAAGATTATTTTTAGCTTGTGTAACAGATCGGTTTATTCTTGGGTTCTCATAGGGAGTTTGCAGATTTGGTATAAACTGAAGCGGGAGAAGCAGCCTGACATCTTCAGAGTCACTCAGCACAGTCTGGCTAATGGCCGGCTTCATACGGTCCAGCTGCACCGAGAGGGCCGGGACATGTACGTCCAGGTACAAAATTAGATCAGTAAAAAGAATCCATCATTTATGGTTTTATTTTCAGGGTTTGTATTATTGCAGTTTCTCACACTTGGTATACTGCATCTTATTGTCTTTATTTGTTTTTTTTTTCTCTTTTTTATTAATTTATAAATTGTATTCGTTTCTTAATTTTATTTTATGAATTAATTTAATTTATTCGAATTTTTTGTTTCTTTTTTTTTTTACTTTGCCTTTTATTCTTTTTGGCATTTTTTGTTTCTTAACATTCACTTTTGTTTTATTTATCTTTCATTCTTTCTACCTTCTTGTCTTCTTCTGCTCGTGTTGTCATTCTCTTTGTTTTCCTCTCGTATTTTTCTTTCATTTCTGTTTTCCTTTAATTTTTCCACCTTTATTTATTCTTTTACATTCAGTTATCTTTCTTTCGCCTATTCCCCTACCTTTTCTTTATAATTAACTTTCTTTCTTTTAGTTTATCAGCCATATCTATAGCTCTGTTCAGTCTTTTTTTTCTATTGTCCTGCCACTTCTTTCAACTTTTCAGTTATTTTGCTATTATTTATTTTCTTTGTCTTGTCTTTATTACCTTCTTGCTTTTATTTATTTGATACTTTATTTGTTTCATTTTACTTTCCATCTTTTTGCTTTTTTTTTTATCAGTTATGTGCTATACCTTAATGCAATCTGTTAATATAAGTTAGATATTCTAACTCTTAATACAGTAATAGTTCTTTGTCATTTATCTCTGTGTACCTGCATTTAGTAATCATAGCTTGTATTTTAATACTGTAATTTTATTAGGTTGATAAAGATACTAGTCAGAAGTACAGACTCTCTACAGACAGAGAGCTGAACCTGATCCGATCTCTTACACTGGGTAAAGTCACAGGTAAGAAAACTTTCAATGTGACTGAAGTATAATTTTCTCATTATGCCATCTAATCTTAATTTTGTGAGCTACTTACTTCATGTTCATCATCTAAACGTTTTTCGTTGTTTGTTTAGGTCGAGGGGGTGTGGATGAGGAGGTTCTTCAGGCTGGATCGAGAGGTTTCATCGGCTGTCTCTCATCGGTCCAGTTCAATCACCTCGCTCCTTTAAAAGCAGCCATTTTGAATCGAGGAAGCTCATTGGTCAGTGTGTTTGGTAGCCTGGTGGAGTCCAACTGTGGAGAGCTGGCTGACAAATCCCACTCCCACTCACTGTCAGGTAACAGCCCAAAACTACATTCAAATTAGACAATACTTTCATACGTTTTGTTCTTTTGGTATGCATGTTTCTCTTTATTTATTGTTTTGCGTTTGCATTGGGTTTTTACTTCTCTCTGTGTTTCATTATTTGTGTTTGTTTATTTGTTTGTGTTTTATACATCATGTTCTTTTTTTTTTTTATTTATTCTGTTGTTTTAGTTGTGTGTCTCTGTGGGGTTTTTCTTTGTATTTGCTGTTTTTTCTTTTAACTTCTGTCTTTGTTTCATTTATGTTTGTTTATGTTTCATATCTTCCTTTTTATTTATTTTATGTTCTTTTTGTTGTGTTTCTCTGTTCGTTTTTTCTTTTTCTTTGTATTTTCTGGGTGTGTACTTTTTACTTCTCTCATTCATTTGTTTATTTGTTTGGGTTTTATTTCTTTTTATATATTTTCTGTTTTTTATTTGTCTCCTTTTTTGTAATCTGTTTTTTTTTTTTGTTTTTTTTTGACAGTTTGTTTTGCTTTCTTTAATTTTGTTAGCTACTTTGTTTTTCTTTGGGTTTCTTTTTAGTTTACATTTACATTTAGCGATCATAATCAGAATATCAGAAAAATGTGCAGCTGAAGGTGCCATAATGCAAGTACTCATTCATTGCATGTATACCAGTAACCCGATTATAATCTGTGTTTTCCGACTGCGCATGTGCACAAGCATTCCCCCACGGTTGCCAGGTCCATGTATTTCTAAAGACTTGGCTTTATTTGTCCCCTTTTTCTATTAACTTCAGCAGTGTTTTTCTCGTTGGATACGGCAACCTCGGGATTAAACGCACCACGACGTTAAAGGAACTATCAAACACTTTGTGAATGAAATGCAGTATATAGGTTTCCCATTATCTGATTACTCAAGTGCTGTGATTACTGACAATCTGATGTTCAGCAGTTATTGGATTATTAAGTGCATGTAAACACACTCACTGACACCATTCACTCGCTCACACCACTGTCACCATGTTGATTGAGAGATCCAGTGTCTGTATGGAAGGTAGACCAGTTCAGTCTTGTCCAGATTGAGATACAGATGCTGTTTTGCTATCCAGTCAGGCAGTCAGATGCCTGTTTTGAAACCTGGGCGGTATATGGAGGGAATGAAAAGTAAAGTTGAGAATCATCTGTGTAGCCGTGATATGAGAGGCCCTGGGAATTCATCGCTGAGCCCAGTGACTTAGTGTACAGGGAGAACAGGAACTGATCCCTGAGGAACTCCTGTAGTAATCCTCTGAAGTGATGAAAGTGAACCTCGCCATGCTACTGGGCAGGATCTTGTAAGTATGAGGAGAACCAGGCAGGTACATGACCCCCAGTGCCCAAGTGAGCTAGAGTGGATATGAGAATCTAGTGATTCACATCCAGAAGGATATGTACTGAAGGCTGATCCTTGGCTCTATGAAGTGCAAAGAGAGCAGTTTTTGTAGAATGATTAGGGTGACCAGATGTCCCGTTTTTCCCCCAGAACAATCCTGGATTTCCTGGATGTCCTGGTGTCCTGACCTATTTTTTAAAAATATGTATATTTGTCACGTATGTCAAAGAAAAATACATTTATACTGTAATGCAAATTAGCAGAGAATCATCGGCCAAACCGATTGCATTTATACGAAAGGAACACACCAATTATTTCAAGTTACTGTACACGTCTAACCATAAAATGGTCAATCACGTTTGATTTTGTAAATTAATATAATTCAACCAATTATCAGCTACCCTTCACTGATGTGACATAATGCCCTCACTCACTATGGCTGATGTACTGCTGAGATGGCTAAACAAACAAGTATGTTTAATGACCAGCTTCAAAAAGAATAGAAGTTTGAGGAAATATTCACTGGAGAGGTTTGCCAGACATGGAGCACGGAAGTTACAATGATATAAACCAACACACTGAAACTAAATAGCATAAAGAAGCCGAAAGACATGCCATGCTATGCATTTGTGAAAACGTATGTGGATGCAGCTGTCTTGGTGCTTGTGTGTTGAGCTGTCGTGGGTAGCTTGGGTAATTGAGTTCTCGGTGCTCATATCCCAGTACTGACAGGTAAAAAGACATTATTAGGGCTGTTAAAGTGGCTGTGCTGTGTTTAATGTTTAATGAGCAAAGTTTCCTTGCTCTGACCTGGAACCTCATCCATGGCGACACTACAATACTGTACACACAGCGTCCCGTACTTCAGTATCGAAAATCTGGCCACTGTAAGAATGATCTGCCTAGTAACCAGACTGGTTGGTCTCAAGGACGTTGTTTTCTTGAAGAATGCATGGAAGGTGTCCAAGTACACCATGTACACAGATTTTGGAAGGATGGAAACAGTTTAGGAGTTGGACACATTAGCTAGGCTGAGTGATAGGTTCTTAGGAGAGGAGCCTAGTGGTTAAGGTACTGGAATATGGACCAGAAGGTCCAGGGTTCAAATCCCACCTCTGCCAAGCTGTCACTGTTGGGTTCTTGAGCAAGACCCTTAACCCACAATTGCTTGGATTGTAATATTGTAAGTCGCTCTGGATAAGAGTGTCTGCTAAATGCTGTAAATGTAAATGTGTAGCACAAGGCATCTTAAATATGGCTGGTACTGGATCCAGTGGACAAGTCATTGGACGATCTGTGGTCATTAGTGTCACTTTTGGCGTGGTGTTTTGGAACATTAAGGAAGTCCAGCAATGTACATGGGTTTGCTCCACTTTGTCTGGATTACAGAAGGATGACTGAATGTTGGTCACCTTTTGTGCAAAATGGGTCATATGATGCTCAGCTGTAAGAGAGTATGTGTGTGGGGTAGCCTAGCGGTTAAGGTACTGGACTATGGACCAGAAGGTCCAGGGTTCAAATCCCACCTCTGCCAAGCTGCCACTGTTGGGTCCTTGAGCAAGGCCCTTAACCCACAATTGCTTGGATTGTAAGATTGTACCAATTGTAAGTCGCTCTGGATAAGAGCGTCTGCTAAATTCTGTAAATGTAAATGGGTAGGAGGAAGGCTGAATAAGGACGAGAAGGTCGAAAACAATTTCCTTGGATCTGAGATGCACAATTTTGGACTGGCAGAAAGCCATTTTGGTTGTTTATCTGTACATTTGTGTTTCTTTTTATTACTTCTTTGTTCTTTCTTCCCTTCCTGTCTGTTCCTTTTGACTTTTTCTTTTTTAAATTCTTCTCTTCATTAGTTAATGGATTTTATTGTTTCAATTTTAAGCTTTTATCATGCCTCTTGCATTGCCTTTCCTTCCCAGTGTCTATTTACACATCCCTTTTGTCTGTCGCATCTAGATAAATTGTACTTTGTAATTTTATTGTTTTTGAGTCATTCCACCGAATGGGTTCCATTTGCATGTTGCAACACTGTAAACTTCATTTTCTATTGTTTTTCAACACTGAACCTAACAACACATATTTACCTATTCATAATGAGCATTGGTCAATCTCAGGCAATGTTGTTTTATTTTACATAGTTTTTCCTCTTACTGTTACTCTTTAGATGAGTTTTCAGCACAGAATTAGCAAATACATGAAATGTAACCACATGGCATCCATACTAACAGCACTAGGGCATTGAGCACATTCTAATGATTTAAGGAATATCATTGTAAAGTGTAAAATTAGAGGCCAAGGACAGCTAACAAATACTATTTTTAAGTGTTCTAGGTAGACTTAATTAATGTTTTGCATTATATACCTTTAATTTGCAATTGCATCACTGTGAAGGACACTTTTCTTAATGATAAAATGTTTGCATTTTTTATGTACAGTTTTATCACACGTGTATATATACGTGCAATGTTCTGGGGATGGAAATGGCACCCATTCGGTGGAACAGCTCTTCTTTTAATTTACTTCATTACGTAGCTCCTTATGTATTTAGATATATAATCACCTCTCATCCATTTTTTAAACACTATATTGGCTCCACTATACTGTACCACTCCTGACATTATTGCTGTTTTCAAGGATAACTCTGGACTGCAGAAGACTGATACAGTGCTCATTATTCACACCCACACAGTGCTCTGAAAGCAGAAATGGTCTATAAGGAAACATAAACAATAGTTATGGCTGCAGTTTAATCCCTAACACGTTCAGCTAATTATTAATAATTAAACCATATGTCGTGTGCTTGTTGAAGAAGCTTCCAATGTTCTCTTAATTACAGCCATATTCATTATGAGGTTTTAATGACATCTGTCTCACTCTGCTTGTGCACGTTGCTGTTTTCTTTGCTCAGAGCACACGGACGGACAGAACAGAGGCAAGGAGAGGCTCAAGAACTCGGAACCGAGCGACTCCGCTGTGATCGGAGGCGAGTCCCGTCAGATCATTGCTGAAGAATCTGAACTTCCACGACTTTTTAAATATTTTCTCATTCATTTTATTGCCTCTGCAGGTTTAATAGCGGCGCTGCTCCTTGTTGTTCTCGGCGCAGTGGCAGCGCTGATGCGTTTGCTCTTCCGCTATCGGCGCGAAGGTTCCCATCAGCCCAAGAAGAAAGACCACCAAGCTCAGCCAGAGCTCAGGGACAGCAGGAAGGAATACTTCATATGACCTTTACCCATTCAGCCACATAAACTCTTTGCTGAGTGAGTCCAAGTCAAGCGACGGAGAAGAAAGCAGGGGGCAAGACAGTGCCCCGGATCCTCCTTCCCTTCTTCCTTTCTCCATTTCAGGCTTGTTTTGTGCCCTCTGTAATTATCAGGTAGGGCTGACTGTGGGGAATGGAAAGCAGCCAGTGAACCATGCAACGGTGAACAATGCTGCTCTATCAAGTGAGGACAGGACACTTCAAATAAGCTTGGATTCTTAGCCTTACAAACCCCCTTGCTGTGCTCAAGGGCAGGAACCATCAGGACAGACTGCCTCCTTGACCCTAATTTCAATCCTCCTTTCATCCAAGGCAGTATCGAGCATTTGGTTATGTGTAGGTAGCTCGTAGCAGATGGTTGAATGATTGAAAGGGATGTCTCATCTCAAAGCTCCATGCGGTGGAGAACAAAGCCACTGTAGCAACTGAGGAAGGGTTTTGTTTTATATTTTGATCTTAATCTTAGTAAACACTTTGTGCAGTGACTTGCAGTAACCCTCCATCAGGGACAAGGGCAGGACAGCAAATAGCAATCGTGAGCCTTGTACTGTACTGACCCACCTGAGCCCTCTCTCTTTCATGCCCTCTCCAAGGTCGATTGTTGAAAATGGGGGGCACTGGGAAATGGAGAAAAAGTAACCTCTAGTTTGGTGGATGACCCCTTGGAAGGTTACAATCCTGGGCCTCATAGCTCAGACAGTCACCATCTCTGTCTGGGCCTCACGTAGCATGTAGCATGCATTGCTGACTGTAGGAAGAGTGCAAGTTTTGGGGTGAAGAAATAGGGCACGATTTTATGCCCCTTACCGGGAGGACAGTAAACTGGCCAGTCCCTTAGGACTTGACTGCTTGATCCTCGTTCACTCCCTGCATTTCAGACAAAGAGCTTCTTCCAGAGGACGTCTGAGGCAGCTGAGGATGACCATGGACTTGACCGTGACCTTCGATCTAAGCCTCTCTATGAGGATGGTAGGACATGCGAAGTCACAAGGATACAAGTGATCCCCTTGATGCTTATCTGGGACTGGATTCACAAAGGCGTCTTAAGAAAATCTTAAGTGGTTTTTTTTATTAAAGTCATTCTAAATATAACAAGTTACAAAAAATTGTTATTCTTCAAATAATATTTTAAGAATTCTTTTTTTTCCCCTCAAGTCTTGAGATAAATTCTGAGAACAGCAGTATTCTTGAAAACATTGTGATCTTAAACATTTTCTTAACCTTACAACAGCCTCACTTCTTTTAGGATGTAAGAGTTCACAATGTAAGCATTGAAATTTACCGAACTTTAAACAGTTTAGTCGATGGGACATATATTGAGATTAATTATTTTTTTCCTGTTGGCCATTTTTTCTACCATTACCTCTGTTTCTTGTTTGCTAACATTTCTTTGAATGCTTGGCTTGAGGTTTTTCCTCCATTTTGCTATCCTCTGAGTGGAATAAACTAAATAACGGAAAAAGCTAGAGTTGGGAATCGTTTGCATGTTATCGATACCGATTCTGCTTATCATTTCTGGGTCTTATCGATTCCAAGTTTCGATTCCAAAATTGTGAAAAGTGCCAAATGTTTAAAGTACATCTTTATTTTTTAAGTAATCATTTGTATGTTAAAGCTTTTCTTCTTCCCATTTAAACCTATTACAAAAAGCTAAAACATTATAAAAATGTGTATCCTGGCTAAATGTACTAAAGCAGTGACCTAGGAACACCAAATGTCTGTCAACTACTACTGATCATAAGTAATCTCTACTGCTGAAATGATTAAAACGTGGTCCAAAGGGAACGTAATCATTTTTATCTCATGCATTTTCTTATAGGTTTAAATGGGAAGAAAAAAGCATAACAAAAATTATAATTTCCCCCTTGGACAACAGATTCATCATTTCAGCAGTAAAGGTTATTTATAACCAATAGTAATTAAGAGAACTTTGGTGTTCTGCGGTCACCGTTTTAGTACATTATACCACATTATGCTTTGTTTATATTTATCTTTAGACTCTCCCAGCTAATGTAGCTTTTGGGCTAACAGACAGCACAGACAGTTGAACCCGGTACACTGCTAAAGCTCAATATCATGCTGGATCTTTACATTTACAGCATTTAGCAGAGCGACTTACAATTGGTACAGTCTTACAATCCAAGCAATTGTGGGTTAAGGGTCTTGCTCAAGGACCCAACGGTGGCAGATTGGCAGAGGTGGGATTTGAACCCTGGACCTTCTGGGCCAGAGTCCAGTACCTTACCCGCTAGGCTACCACAGTTAGATGTTTTGCCATTGTTAAAGGTGCAACTTCCTTTATAACAGATCACCTTTCCACACATACTGCCACACATTTAGCCTTTTGTTTTCTCTCAAAGCAGAGCCGAACTTGAGTGCTTTTGAGTGTCCATCTTCCGCTCATGATCTCGTGGAGAGTAACAAAACAAAACCACGTCATGTCATACGTGATCAACTGGTCCTGGCAGATAGACGTCTCCTTAATACAGTATTTTTGCACTAATCACGCCCATGTAGTTGAAGCGTAGAATGCATTAGTAGGAGCTGATAAGTGGAATCGAAATTTTGTTTTTTAACAGGTACCTGGTTCTTGGAACTTTGGAACGATACCCAACCCTAGAAATAATGGCAAATACAAATTCAACATGTCTCGTGCCATATATTGTAAGCTGGAAAATGCAACATAGCCTACATGAGAAAACAATGAAGATTTTCTTAAGATAATATTTGAGAACTAATTGCATTGAAGAACATTTTTATGAACTTCTTATTGTTGTCTTAATAACCTTCGCAAGTTTTTTCTTAGGAAAGCTTTCGTGAATCTGGTCCCTGATTTCCCCCACCCTTATCCTGGACATTTGTAGGTAGAACGTAGCAGGCAGGGTTGACTTAAGGAATTCAGACTTCATCAATTAACCAAACAATGGAATATGAAGATTCTCTTGCAAGAGACAAAGGTGTACTTAATATGACAAATAGTGCCCATTACCTCTTGTTACCTGCTTTCCTGCTTGTATTTTGTGCAGTAACGAGCCACCTTAGCCATGTGCAGGTAAGCGGTAGAGAAGATTTCAGGAACTGAGCATGTTTTTAAACATTTTGACATGTTAGACTTGCTGGGCTCTCAGAACAGTCCCCTTGAACCTACATGTATCGTTAATCACTGCTCTTCCCCGGGAATCCATGCTATCATCTACACCTTTTGCTAGATTTTCTCCAAGTTCTAACTGGCTTGTAGTATTTTTCTCTGACCTGTTGGTGAAGATGCCAATAGAGCACTCATTTCCAGTAATCCCAGGTCCAATGTATGTGTTCTGTTGCCCACTTTAACCTTTTATTTCCATTTACTTTTCAGAAGTCTTTTCTGTCATAGAATACATTGGTTTTTGGTGTATATCATTTAAAAAACCACTTAGGATCTAAGACACCTGTTCCTCATGCTACAGACTCTAATCGAATGCTGCTTTTGGGCAGTTGTGCATCTGGACCTTCTGCTTCTTGTGCTAACACGATCAGTTTGCTCTTTTCCCAAAACAGGGAGGAAATGATGCCTCAATTTCAAGAGCAGATGCAGTTACTTCTTGTAGCACACACACACAATGGCAGATTGAACAGTTGATGGCCTGTCTGGCGCTCTAGAGGGGACATTATAGGTAATCAGGTCACTTCCCATCCCACACTATGGGCTGGCTGGATGCTGTGACAAAAATGGAACTTCATTTGATTTTCAGAAATAGACTGGCCAATTTGGATCTGCGCGCACACACACAAAACCATGAGTATCCTCACTCTCTGGTTATAGCTGAGCAGATTTGATGGAACGCTATCCAAGCAATGCTGGGGGAATTTCAGCTCATGCCCAGATCACACTACACACACAGACACACACAGGCAAGCGCACACACACACACCCCCCTTAGGGTCAATGGTCCATTGCAGCATGGCAAAGTGTGCTGTTAGAAGACCATTATGGCAAATAAATGCCTCACTGGGAGAGAACATGTTTCTCTGTTGTATAAAAACTTGCCTTTACACACACACACAGACACACACATACACACACAGACAGTCAGACACTCAAATTCCTTTAAGCATTTTGAATCTGTGAGGTCTCTTCAGTGCTACTGCATTTACATCGCTCAAACAGGACATGCGAATATCATTGACCTCTATTCAAATGATGATATTGTGTTAAAGCAGTGGCGATTATTAACATTTTTGTGGTGTTTGCATTGCCACGATTATTTCATAAAGGCAGCTATGTGAATCAATCAAAGCCTAGATGACATCCAAGCCACCTATAGGAATACATTACCATGCCTTCTTTCCATAACATCCATCTTTTTTATTACATTATACATATATAAACTACAAAAAAGGAATTCAAGAGTTAGGATACTGTATTCCTTAGAACTCAGTTTGAGATTGTGTGTTAATATTGTGGCTAACGCAAAGTATTACATCTAAGCAACATTCATTGCAACACCACAATGCGTTTTACACCAAAAGTGAAAACCAATATCTACTACAAGACAATTAAACACAACAGAATAATATAAGATTGCAAGAAAACAGAAAGGTGGGGTTAAGTTAATCAAAATGTACCCAAGCTGTGACCTAGTCTCAAAATGGTGCTTAATGGGGGGTGGGGGTTATGGGGGAGACTTGGCTTTTGTGCTGAGTGCACTTACTCATGCACATCCAGCCTGCAGTGAGTCACAGCTGTACGTCATTAGATATGCTAATGCTACATTCATTACACTGCTAAATTCAGACCATCTTTGGGTGCTTTGAGAGCAGATCCGTCACTTCTGTGCCATTGCGTACTGGATAAATTACAGATGGATAAACATATGACATCATTTCCTGTCTCAGTGTGCAAGCTAGAAATGGATCCTTAATTATAATCTAACAAACAGGTTTGTGTTGATGTTCCTCCCTGCCTTTTCTTTATTAGACCTCAGGGTCTTTTAGTGTTTTCATATTTCTCTACCATAATAAGGAGCTTGTTTTTTCCTGACTTGTTTTCTTCCTCTTCCTGACAGTCTTTCTTGGACAGTGTTTATGTATTTGTTCTTAAACATGGCTTACGGTAGATGTAGACAGTTTTTAGTAAGGCCTCCTGGACTAAAACTCTTGAGCCCTTGGAGATGAGGGGGACCTTTAAGAGCGTTGCTCCTTGGCCATAAGTGGAAGCTTCAAACCCCTTGGACACAAGTAAGAGCTTGAAGCTCCTTGAAGTTTGTAGTCCCTTGGGCGGGATCCTGCACTAATGATCCTCTGGCAAGTTGGGAAGCTGGTTTGTATCCGACATCAGGTTATGAAAAATCTGTCAGTTAAAGTTGTGTTTCGGCTCCTGGAACCATCCAAGTGGGAGCTTGAATTCCCTTGGACACAAGCAGGAGTTTGAAGAACCTTGTTCCTCGGCCACAAGTCAGTGCTTGAAGACCCTTGGGCATGAGTGGGAGCTTGAAGCACCTTGGACGTTTGTAGTCCCTTGGACTGGATCCAGCTCAAATGGTTGTGTTTCAGTTCCTGCAACCATCCAAGTGGGAGGTTGAAGCCCCTTGGCCACGAGCAGGAGCTTGAAGACCCTTGGCAATGAGCGGGAGGTTGAAGCCCCTTGGAGTTTAAGTCCGTTGGACTGGATCCAGCACTAATGGTTGTGTTTCAGTTCCTGCAACCATCTAAGTGGGAGCTTGAAACCCCTTGGCCACGAGCGGGAGGATGAAGCCCCTTGTTCCTTGGCCACGAGCAGGAGCTTGAAGCCCCTTGGCCACGAGCGGGAGGATGAAGCCCCTTGTTCCTTGGCCACGAGCGGGAGCTAGAAAGCCCCTTGGCCATGAGCGGGAGCTTGAAGCCCCTTGGCCACGAGCGGGAGCTTGAAGCCCCTTGGCCACGAGCGGGAGCTTGAAGAACATTGTTCCTCGGCCACAAGTAGGAGCTTGAAGACCCTTGGGCATGAGCAGGAGCTTGAAGCACCTTGGAGTTTAAGTCCCTTGGACTGTATCCAGCACTAATGGTCCACTAATTTTTGCGTTTCAGTTCCTGCAACCATCCAAGTGGGAGCTTGAAGTCCCTTGGCCCCAAGCAGGAGCTTGAAGACACTTGAGCATGAGTGGGAGGTTGAGGAACTTTGGGCATGAGGGGGACCTTGAAGCCTATTGGAAGTTTGTAGTCCCTTGGACTGGATACAGCACTAATGGTTGTGTTTCAGTTCCTACAAGCATCCAAGTGGGAACTTGAAGCCCCTTGGCCATGAGTGGGAGCTTTAAAAACCTTGGCCACAAGCGGGAGGATGAATAACCTTGTTCTTCGGCCACGAGCAGGAGCTTGAAGCCCCTTGGCCACGAGCGGGAGGATGAAGCCCCTTGTTCCTTGGCCACGAGCAGGAGCTTGAAGCCCCTTGGCCACGAGCGGGAGGATGAAGCCCCTTGTTCCTTGGCCACGAGCGGGAGCTTGAAGCCCCTTGGCCACGAGCGGGAGGATGAAGAACCTTGTTCCTCGGCCACAAGTGGGAGCTTGAAGACCCTTGGGCATGAGCAGGAGCTTGAAGTCCCTTGGACACAAGTGGGAGCTTGAAGCCCTTTGATGTTTGTAGTCCCTTGGACTGGATTCAGCACTAATGGTCCTCTGGCAAGTTGGGAAGCTGGTCACACCTCTGGTTATGAAAAATCTGTCAGTTAAATCTGTGTTTCAGTTACTGGAACTTCCCAGATACCATGTATAGTCCAACAGTGTAGGTTTTCTGGCTCTTTGTACATGTTCACAGATGAATATCTGCGATGTTCTGCCTAACCTAGCCATGGTTGTCAGAAAACCAGACCAGGGGTGTCCCCACATTACAGTCCTGACTTTACTTGTTTAATTATTTGGGCTCATTCTTCAAACCACCATTTGGTGTAATCTGATGTAGGTCCTGCTTAAATTTAACATAAGCTTGCACACCAGCCTTATGTAGATGTGGCTCATCACCACTGCTTTCGTGCTCTGTACTTAAAGAGCATTTCAATGCAAATACAGACAGTCCTTCTGCTATTTCAGCACAGCAGTGAGCCCAATCAACCTTCTTCTGTGATTTTACAAGGTGTTCTGCTCATAGATCATAGTTATGTAAATCAAGACAGGTGCATCGTTTCAGAGTCTGGTGATGCCAATGGCTTAGTGAGAAGAGAATATTATGTGAATAAATGCATTCCTGTCCTTCATGGTTGTTAAGGTGATGAAGCTGGATAGGGTTGGCTCAGTATGACGTTCAAACATGAGTTTGATCTTGTTTTAATGAGTTTCAGCAGAAATGAGGCTTCATTCCTCGGTTAAGTTGCCACCAAATGGTCGTGACAATTAGCAACAGCTTCAAACGGCATCCTTCTGTTGTTCTTATAATGTGATTAAAAATAAGAGCAGAAGGCTTTGCGTCATCTTGCTTCTCTTCTATTGTCCTTGCTAGCTTGCTTTTATGATCAGTCATGCTAATTCAAGATGAATTTTCACTGAGGAAATCATTCTCCTTTTCAAAGGTAGCCTCATGATTACCAGCTGTTGCTAATAGTAAATTCATAAAAATTAAAACAAGGTCTTTGGATGAATTAGACATTCGATTAAATTTAGCAGTGTATGAAGGTTCAGGTAAGCACCTTGTCATCCAGACCTCCAGCTCAGTCTCGATCTTCATTCTTCAGTTAGCTCAGGCGAAAGAAGCAAGGCAGTGGCGTTAGACACGAATCCAGCTGTGATCTACGCAGACGTCAGTGTGTGACAGCATGGAAATGACAAATCTGCTCTCAAAAAGCCTGGAGATCAAAACAAAGTCTGATTTAGTGCCACATCCGTCTCCACATGGATAAACAGCAGACAGGTTTGATTTCAAAGCATCAAGGCTTTTTTTTATATCTTTTCCAGGTTTTCTGAGTTGAAGCAAGGTATCAAATCCGTTTGAAATTAGCTCCAGTCCACTATCAGTCAACAGAAGGTAATAAAATAATACAGAAAAATCATGCAAAAAATCCACAGTGAACCTGAAATATGAAAACAGCTTTATTTCTTATTTTTGCCATGTGCGGGGGGTGTGTCCCAATACTTTTGGCTGCATGTGTCCCATACCTTTGACTCAGTTTATGTGCCATTTATATGGATGAATGACTAAGGGAGTTTGGCCTGTCACCTAATATGTATACTTCAGTAAAACAGGGCGACTAATAAGTTAGAGCGAACTCCAATATGTAGTTTACACTTTATTAGATACACCTGTTGGAACTGCTTGTTAACACAGATATCTAATCAGGAAATCACAGAGAAGTAACTCAATGCATTTAAGTATGCAGACATGATCAAGATGAAGTTCAAGCCAAGCATCGGAATGGGGAGGAAATGTGATGAGTGATTTTGAACGTGTATGGTTGATGGTGCTAGACCAGCTGGTCCGATTATTTCAGAAACTGCTGATATACTGGCATTTTCATGCACAGTCACCTCTAGGGTTTATAGAAAATGGGCCGAAAAACAAGAGTGGAACAAGAGATTCGCATCATGGATGTGCAGCCGACACATCTGCGTGATGCCATGTCAATAAGAATCCAACTTCTTTAGAAGGTACTAGAAACAGTCAGAGATTAAGGCAGTTCTGAAGGCAAAAAGGGGGTGAAACCCGGTACTAATAAAGTGTCTGGTGCATGTAATAATATGATGACCAGGATAAAGCAGGGGTGAAAACCTTGTACCTCTGTTTTGGCTGTGCTTTATACAGAAATTATTTTGCATCTATGAGTGAGGGAATGTCAGATGGGAATTAGGTAAAGTAAAATAAACAAATATTCTGAAGAAATAGTATCTATATGCACTCAGTACAAAATAGCAGTTAATCATTTTAGATTTAACTCGCACATTCAGTACGAGCCGAAGCTAATAAACCACAAACTCTACACTTTTTTAATACATTTTTACAGACTCAGTTGTGAAAAAAATGACAATAGAATGCCTGTAATTCCCCAAAATAGCCTAATCCATTCCGGTGTGTTGTGGTGGGTTACTACTAAATAGGTACTGAAACATTAATTGGAATCTGACTAATTGCTTAAACATTCTTCGAAGTGCATTTGGGTCTCAAACCGATGTCTCATGCTCTGTTCCTTGTACAATATTGTACGTATTAAAATGAATAACTGGTTTATTTTGACTTTGTTTTCTATGGCTAGAGTTGTATTGTAAATGAATGTAGATTTATTACTAATAAAAAGATGTTTTTACAGCTTACGTGGTAATGATGTGTGTAACACAAAAGGCTAGCAAAGGTAAGCCAAGTAGGTCTCAGGAAAGAGAGAAAGCTAGTAAACCCTACAACCCAAAAAAGAGCAAAGACCAAGACACTAAAATGGAACTTGCATTGTCTTTATTTTTGACGAACATACAAAACATACACTTGTTTTTCTTAAGCAGGACTGTGCTAATTTTACTGTTCATTTTAAGTCACTCATTGAACTAGTTAGTTAAGCTAATAGCTGATAAAGACATGGAATTACATACGGCTTTAACATGCATGCTGTCAAAGTAGTGGTTGGTTTGAATCCAGACACAGAGTGATACTAGTTTCACCCTCTTGGAGTACTAGAGGCAAGACCAGGTCTTATGGAAGCCCCAGGGAAGAAAGACCTTCCCTTATCATGTCACATACCATTTCACTTTCTTATCTGCTTAATCATAGATAGCAGCACAGGGCCCAAGGCAGGAACAACCCTAGACAGGGCATCAATCCATCGTAGAGCACACATTCATACACTCGGGGGACTTTAGAGACACTAATTAGCCTAACACACATCTTTGGACTGTGGGAGGAAACCAGAGCCCCTGGAGTAAACCCATAAGAACACGAGGGAGGGCATACACACTCCACCCAGAAAGGACCCAGACTACCCCACCTGGGGATTGAGCCCAGGACCTTCTCACCGTGAGTCAACGGTGCTACCCACCAAGCCTCCTTTTCCTTATAATTATTTAATATATGTCATAAACACAATAAGGTTCATACAGTGGGGCAAAAAAGTATTTAGTCAGCCACTGATTGTGCAAGTTCTCTGACTTGGAAAGATGAGAGAGGTCTGTAATTTTCATCTTAGGTGCACATCAACTATGAGAGACAAAATGAGAATAAATCATGGTGGAAAATAAGTATTTGGTCACCCACAAACAAGCAAGATTTCTGACTCTCACAGACCTGTAACTTCTTTAAGAAGCTATTCTGTCCTCCACTCGTTACCTGTATTAATGGCACCTGTTTGACCTCGTTATCTGTATAATAGAAACCTGTCCACAGCCTCAAACAGTCAGACTCCAAACTTAACCATGGCCAAGACCAAAGAGCTGTCGAAGGACACCAGGAAGAAAATTGTAGACCTGGGAAGAGTGAATCTACAATAGGCAAGCAGGTTGGTGTGAATAAATCAACTGTGGGAGCAATTGAAAGACATACAAAACCATTGATAATATCCCTTGAAATTTGGCTCCACGCAAGATCTCATCCCGTGGGGTCAAAATGATCATGAGAACGGTGAAGCAATAAATCCCAAAACTACACGGAGGGACCTGATGAATGACCTGCAGAAGAAAGAGCGGGACCAAAGTAACAAAGGCTACGGCATCATAACACACTATGCCGAGAGGGACTCAGATCCTGCAGTGCCAGACGTGTCCCCCTGATTTAAGCCAGTACATGTCCAGGCCCATCTGAAAGTTTGCCAGAGAGCATATTGGATGATCCAGAAAGAAGATTGGGAGAATATCATGTGTCAGATGAAACCAAAATAGATGAATGTGAAAATAGAGAATGTGGAGTTGCATCCCAAGAACACCATGCCCTACTGTGAAGCATGGGGGTGAAAAACATCTATGCTTTGGGGCTGTTTTTTCTGCAAAGGGACAGGAACGACTGATCTGTGTTAAGGGGAAGAATGAACGGGGGCCATGTAGCGTTAGAATTTAAGCCAAAATCTCCTTCCATCAGTGAGAGCACTGAAGATGGAACGTGGCTGGGTCTTCCAGCATGACAATGATCCCAAACACACTGCTCGGGCAACGATAGGAGTGGCTCCGTAAAACCGCAACTTAAGGTCCTGGAGTGGCCTAGCCAGTCCCTCAGACCTCAACCCCATAGAGAATGTGTGGAGGGAGTTTGAAGTCATGTGTCCCAAAACATCACTGCTCTAGAGGAGATCTGCATGGAGGAATGGGCCAAAATAAACCAGCTACAGTGTGTGCCAACCTGGTGAAGACTTACAGGAAACGTTTGACCTCTGTCCATTTCCAACAAAGGTTATGTTACAAAGTAATTGAGTTGAACCAACCAATTTTATGACCAAAATACTTATTTTCCACCATGATTTTACAATTAAAATTCTATAAAAATTCTACAATGTGATTTCCTGGATTTTTTTCCCCTCATTTTGTCTCTCGTAGTTTTGAAGTGTACCCATGATGAAAAATTACGGGACCTCTCTCATCTTTCTAACTCAGAGAACTCCGCACAATCAGTGACTGACTAAATACTTTTTTTGCCCCACTGTATGAGGGACGGAGGGAGCATGTTTGTGCAACTATGAGTGAGGAATTGATCCAGGGATCTCAGGGTTATTAGGCACATACACTACCACTGCTTCACAGAACAAGTGAGTGCACACCTAGATAGGATTACAGTTTAATGCCATCTCAGCACCAAAAGGCTGTATAGTTGTAAAACTATAGTTACATAAATACAAACATTGTTTTTAATGGGCATCTTCCAATCAGATGGTTCAAATACCTACAGGCACAATGAGTTTTAATAATAAACACATACCAGTCAATCAAGGTGTGCCTGATTGTTCAGGCAACTTTATATCCTTGGCAAACTAATGCTTTATTCAACATAAATAATTGTCTTACGGCTGAGTGTCTGATGCGTCACCTGATGTTCAGTCCTAGAATTCAGGGCTCTAATAAAGGCTGGAAAACCAAAACAGACAAATTTAAAAAGAACCAAATCCAAAATGCATGTGGCAACAACAGTGAACTCAACGTGGCTTCTATGAACTCAGGCTGACATGGTTCTACCAAACTCAAGTGTTAGTTACATTTGATGTTCTTCAGATATAACTTCAATGTTACTTTTCATTTCTGTCCAGAACTTGTACATTATTTACTCAAATTCACTACAGCTCAAAACAAACAACTGCACAACTTATTAGTTTGACCCTTGAAGCACATTCCTCTCCATTTATTTTCAGTCTTATCTCACACTTCTCACCTTAAACTCTCTCCTTAAACTTTTATCTTCTGTCAGAAATATTCTCTTCTCTCATGACTCCTTAGAACAGCTTTCATAATGTCGTTCTTCTCATTTGTGTTTTATTTATCATTTTCTTTCTCATTGATGACCACACAGCAATTTACAAACAGCATCTCAAATAAGCGAACACACCAACGCTCCATCTTGGCTGGTTTAAATAATGTGTTTGTACTTGGCCAGATGTAGCTCGTTAACACCACGTGACCGCGCCGTGGCTTGTGGGCAATGTAGTTCACAAGCATGACACAAGCTTGCTCTATAGCCCTCTGCCGCCCTCTCTGGTTAGAGGCAGCAATGCAGACCTGGCTTGAAAATGGTGCTTGAACCACTATAAAAAAAGAAGCCAGGACCGCAGCAAGCGGTGACAAAAACATTGACAATCGGCACAAACAAGTGCTTGTAAATCATTTAGTTTAACTAATTTTGGTTTTAAAGGATCCATAGGCCAATAAATATTAAATAAACTACATTTATTACAGTGAGTTGACCCAAATACAAAGCACTAAGAATCAGAATCAATGAGTTAACAGTCCCTAATAATAAAAAAAAAAGTTTTACAGCGTTATATGTTAAAAAATGTGGCCTATCTCATTGAAACACGACTGGCTAGGTTGCACTGGTTTCCTAATTGATTTAAAATACTTTCTTCCTTTCTTTTGAAGCATGATAATAGGTTTTACTGTGATAAGAAAGGCTATTTCACTTACTGCTATGCTAATCATGCAGGAGTATCATTTGGCAAGTTTGCTTGTAGCACTGGCAGCTTGTGTAAATTAGCCTAAAACAGCTGTTTAGAAGCTGTTTCGTTGGCTAATACTAGTGAAGCCTGTGCTTACTAAAGCAATTTCTTCTCTTTTAATAGGAAGTACAAATCACAGGTTTAAAAAAAACACATATAGATTGTATTTAATTTATTTTCTTGGGTATAATCAAACACCAAACACATTTTCATACTTAGAATTTGTGTGTAACAATTAAGCAGGCTTTTATATGGGTTCTGGATCTTGAATGGTGATAACACATTCTAAAGAATCTACTGCCTGTATGCTTCATATAATGAAACCTGTTACAGTGAAGTGTGGCTGAAAGAGAGACCACTGATTAGAATGGGTGTCTACGTACATTTGAAAATATATTTGATGAAGCTTTTCCGTAATAATGTAGGATTTCAGAGAGATTCAAAGACTTTCATATAAGACAGTGGGCACGGAGCTGAACCAGCAATGTTTGAGAGGACAAAGCACACAACAGGCAGAACTGCGATTGATTTTGTATTGATCAGCTAAACTGTAGACTTCATTGTGTATGTGGTTGTGCTCTGGGTAGCTGAAGTCTAATCATTACATTCAGCTGGAGTTTCTGCGCCTTACACTCAGCAGGTTGCCTATACTGCTCGCACCAGTAAAGTAATACCACTAAACGAACATGCTGCTTACACACCATCTGGCTTATGATAACAGACACACAAGCAGATAGACAAATTAAAGAGGCACTCTTTAACTATTGCTTTTTAAATTAAGTTTTTGTTTGTACTTAGAAACCCTTCCATTGACATATTCTGTAATACTATATATATATCATATATATATATATATACATATATATAGATATATATATATATAATTAAGATAAGATATACAGCATATATAAGCAATAGATATAGTAGATAGCACATCTATACAATAACAGTCAAATACTGGTCCCTGTCTCAAAAAATTAGCATTATGTGATAAAGTTTCAATTCTTTTCCGTAAATGTAATATAAAATTTAACTTTCATATATTTTAGATTCATTGCACACCAACTGAAATATTTCAGTCTTATTGTTTTAATACTGATGATTTTGGCATACAGCTCATGAAACCCAAAATTCCACAAAATTAGCATATTTTCATCCGACCCCACAATAAAAGAAAGTGTTTTTAATACAAAAAAAGTCAACCTTCAAGATTATTATGTTCACTTATGCACTCAATACTTGGGTCGGGAATCCTTTTGCAGAAAGACTGCTTCAATGCGGCGTGGCATGGAGGCAATCAGCCTTCTGTTGGCACTGCTAAGGTGTTATGGAGGCCCAGGATGCTTCGATAGCGGCCTTAAGCTCATCCAGAGTGTTGGGTCTTGCGTCTCTCAACTTTCTCTTCACAATATTCCACAGATTCTCTATCGGGGTCGGTCAGGCGAAGTTGGCAGGCAGCCAATTGAGCACAGTAATACCATGGTCAGTAAACCATTTAACCAGTGGGTTTTGGCACTGTGAGCAGGTTGCCAGGTCGTGCTGAAAAATGAACTCTTCATGTCCATAAAGCTCTTCAGCAGATGGAAGCATGAAGTGCTTCCAAAATCTCCTGATAGCTAGATGCATTGACCCTGCCCCTTGAGAAAACACAGTGGACCAACACCAGCAGCTGACATGCACCCCAGACCATTCACTGACTGTGGGTACTTACTTGACACTTACTGGACTTTCAGACATTTTTTGGCATTTCCTTCTCCCCAGTCTTCCTCCAAACTTCTGGCACCTTGATTTCCGAATGACATGCAATTTGCATTTGCTTTCATTCATCCGAAAAAAAGTACTTTGGGACCACTGAGCAACAGTCCAGTGCTGCTTCTCTGTAGCCCAGGTCAGGCGCTTCTGCTGCCGCAGTTTCTGGTTCAAAAGTGGCTTGACCTGGGGAATGCGGCACCTGTTAGCCCATTTTCCCCTGCACACGCCTGTGCCCGGTGGCTTCTGGAATCGGCCCTTCTCCACAATCCTCCTCAGGGTCCGGTCACCTCTTCTCGTTGTGCAGCGTTTTCTGCCACACTTTTTCCATTTCCCACAGACTTCCCACTGAAGGGGCCTTGATACAGCACTCTGGGAGCAGCCTATTCCTTCATAAATTTCTTTCTGTGTCCTTACCCTCTTGCTTGAGGGTGTCAATGATGGCCTTCTGGACAGCAGTCAGGTCGGCAGTCTTACCCATGATTGCGGTTTTGAGTAATGAACCAGGCTGGGAGTTTTCAAAAGCCTCAGGAATCTTTTGCAGGTGTTTAGAGTTAATTCGTTGATTCAGATGATTAGGTTAATAGCTCGTTTAGAGAACCTTTTCATGATATTCTAATTTTGTGAGATAGGAATTTTGGGTTTTCATGAGCTGTATGCCAAAATCATCAATATTAAAACAATAAAAGACTTGAAATATTTCAGTTGGTGTGCAATGAATCTAACATATATGAAAATTTAATTTTTATCATTACATTACGGAAAAGAATTAACTTTATCACAATATGCTAATTTTTTGAGAAGGACCAGTATATAATGTGGTACAATGTAGTATAATGTGCAGGGGTATCTGTGTTCAGGAAGTAACCGAAAACATATATATCTGCTTTTCAGTAAAGTGCTAACACAAACAATCTGCGGCAGGAATTGAACACAGAGTGAATCAAAGCGAAAGCTAACGATGAGCGAAGCTCATGTAACTGAGAGGAATAAAAGGTCAAACCGTGACAACAATAATCCTAACAATCCCTATTACCTCGAACTGAGTCCTACCATCACTCTTCTTCAATAGAGTGATGATGCAATCTTTCCCTCAATAGCTCGCTCTGGAGCACTACCAAAGGTGCACCAAAGGTGCGACAAGAGACACTGCTCTCAAACAGCTTTAAATGCTTGAGCAGGTGTCTCTTGTCAGCCTTCAACAGTACCATGCCTGCTGGGCGCTGTCCATTACATGCGTGCCAGGGCTTGCAGTCTTAATCCCAGCATGTTTTCTATGCCACCGCGGCCCTCTAGTGTCAGACCACAGAACTGTGTGCCTCCTAATATTTTTATAAATAACAAGGGAATTTGGCTTCTGTGTCATTTCATAACGGACTGGTCTGAAAAAAGTCAGTAAGTTACATTTTGTGTGGCAGTTCTGATAAGCACTAATATGGCTCAGTAGTCTAATACACAAGCTCACGTCCACATCGACCTAGGTTTGAGTACTGGTAGTGCTTTCCTACTGGGTCAGGCACTACATGCAGACATAGATGGTTGTGTCTGAGGGAAACGAGGTGGGTCGGATATTCATTAACATTGCTGTGATAGTGACACCTACCCAGCACTGCCCTAGACTGGTGTCCCATCCAGGACAACCTTTAAAATTATACATAATTGTGATAACAAAAAAAAAAAAAAAAAAAAAAATTCAGTTAAAAGTGGAGAGGCATTTCTTAAAAACCTCTTTACCAAGGCTACAAATAATTTCCGGAGCAGAATGCAGTATTGTGGGCAAAGGATGCATATGTATTACAGTAATCAAATTACTTTTTCCCATAACAAATTAAATCCACAAATTACAAATTAATTAAATAATAGAACAAAGAAAGGAGTGTGTCATCATGAATAGCATTTCGACTGAGATTTTTTCACAGGCACGAGCCGAAAAATAAAGCAACAAAATAAAGCAACCAAGCAAATCAAAGAAACAGTAAATTTCACACTGAATATGTTTTAATACAGACAATACTTTCCACCAAAATTAGTTGTTGTTATGCAACGGTAACAATTCCCTACCCTGCTCTAATGCAGTATAAAGGCATATGGTTTATATAACTACCAAGTTTGAAATCCCATGTATGGCTTTGAAATAAGTGCAAATAATTAAAAGATGAATAGAAAAAAAATGATAAAATATATTAAAAATTAAACAATAGAATTTAGTGAATTATTAGGGTTAGGGTTTTGGGCTATCTCTCTATCTATGTATCTATCTATCTATCTATCTATCTATCTATCTATCTATCTATCTATCGATCAATCTATCCATCTCTTACTCACATATCACTGATCTTACTCCCTTTCTCTTCTAAACGTCCTCTGTAGCCTTTGGCTCAGATCAGAAAGCCAAACTAATAGCCACTCCCCAGCCATCAATCATCTCTCTCCTCCATGAGTACCTTCACTTCATCTTTCTTCTCTGTGCTCTGAGCATGGCGTCAATCAGGAATGTCAGACTACTGAGACAGGAGCCGATCATAAAGCACTTTTATTTGACAGAAAACATGATGGATCTGTAAAAATTGTGATGGGAGGATCCATATTTGTTCACTACTTAGCCGTGGTTTTAAAAGGTCCCAAGAGTGGCAGCTTGATTGACTTGGCAGAGCAGAGATTTAAACTCACCACCTTCTGATATGTAATTCCGGGCTTTTGCTTTGCGTTTATGCCATAGACGCACGCTTTTCAAGTGACTTAACAGTAATTTGAACAGTCAAAGGTCGAGGGTCTTGCTTAAGAGACCAGGGAACCAACAGCAGCAGCTTGGTTGACCCAGGATTTGAGCTCACAACCTTCCAATTAGAAGTCCAAAGCACCAACTATACATCTGTCCTGTGCTTTTTTCATAAAGCCACTTACAACTGTGCTAGGAGTTGAAGGTGTAGGGTTTTGCATATGGAATATTGGCAGAGCTGAGATTTGCTCTTATCACAGCTGCTGGTTATAGGAGTTAAGAGAGGAGTTCAGGTAGACTCAGCACTTCTGGGTCTGAAGTCTAAATGAGTTGTGCATGCAATCGATCAGCGGGAAGCAGTTAATCCCACACACACTTTTGTTTTCCAGTTTAAATATCTTGCCTCTGTTTAGAATAATAACAGCAAGTTATTCCTTCCGACCCATTTCCTTTAAGTCTATATCCCAGCTACTTACTACCACTGCTTTTCTTCGTAGAAATGAGTTGTTCATATAAATTGTAGTGTGCTTTAAATTGTTGGTTTGACTCTGTACATACAAAGACAGCTGTAATCCATTATACACTATTATGAGAAAACTGCTTTTTCAAACAACTTTGATAATTCATCTGAGTGCTCTTTAAGGTTCACTAACCACGTGACCATAATGCAGTTACGTAGGTTTCATTTCGATGTTGGGAGGGACACACTGCTCACACCTTTACCTAGCACATCATATTAGTAGCGTTTTGTGCTAAATAAAACACAGGAAATGCTATAAAAGGAATGCCAAAATATTGGTAAATATTGGTATTTCATATTGCCAAACCTCTTACCTTGAATATGAATTTATACAACCCCAAATCAGAAAAGTTGGGACAGTATGGAAAATGCAAATAAAAAAATAATAAACATCCATTCATGCATTTCAGGCCTGCAACATGTTAAAAAAAGCTGGGAGAGGGGCAATTAGGGCTAGTACTGAGGTAAAAAACTAAATAATAATGTGATTTCAAACAGGTAATGTCAACAGGTGATTATAATTGCGATTTGGTACAAAAACAGTTTCCACGAAAATTTGAATCTTTGAGAAGTATAGATGGGCAGATGATCTCCAGTTTGTCAACAAATGTGTAAAAAAAATTATTGAAATTTTTATGGAAAGTAATTGTTAGAGATTGCTAGGTAACTGCAAACATTTATATACTTTACAATTGAATATTATTTCATACATGAAAAGTATTTAATATGACTTCAGAAATGTAGCTAACTGCATGGTATGGAAAATGCATCGACAAATGCAAAATGCATCGAGTTATCTGAGCTTGGAGACATCTGGGATGGGCCATCACACAGTGGAAACATGAATTGTGGTCAGACCAATCAGTATTCCAGATATTTTTTTGGAAGAAATAGATGCCATGTGCTCCGGACAAAAGACGAAAAGGACCATCCAGACTGTCATCAGTAACAAGATCAAGTCAGGCTCTGTCATGGCATGGGGTATGGTATGGTATGGTATTTGTTTGGAATGGGTTGCAGGCCTGAAATGCAGGAATGGATGTTTATTAACAAATGAAATGGAGTTAAGCAGAAAATATATTATGTGTCTCGCATTATTACAGAGAGAACGTTCAATTTATCTCACTTTTAAATGTTTGAATATTGGAGCTAGTATGCTAAAGGAATACAAGCTACATTCCCCATGAGTCAGACATGCATGAGGATGTAAAGACGTGCTGGAAAACCAAGCTCAGAGCCACACCAGTACGAGTCAACTCAAAGTCCTTTATTTACACAGTGCACTAATCCCATCTAGCCACTACATTTTTATCAGTAAGGCTCTGTACCCCTCTGTAAAACATCACCTGCAGAGGAACCATCGTGAGAGGGGAAGATGGAGGGCTCTGCCCACCTGCCCAGGAGACGGTTGTGAGTCTCAGTATGGGATTGTGGTGGCCTAGTGATTAAGATACTGGACTATGTACCAGAATGTCCACGTTTCAAATCCCACCTCTGCCAAGTCACCACTTTTGGATCCTTGAGCAAGACCCTTAACCCACAACTGCTTCAACTGTAACTGTATCAATTGTAAGACGCTTTGGATAAGTAAAATTTTTAATGACGTAAATGTAAATGTCCAGCCTTGGTGGCCCCAGGCTGTCTCGACTTTGGGGGCGGAAATGCGCATTGACCCATTCCTCCCTGCGTGCCGGTCGGACCGGGGTGCCCACACTTAAGCCCCCCCAAAAATTGACCTGAGGTCAGCTGTAGCTAGTTCTCTTTTAGGTTAAATTTAATGGAACTGAGTTTGGTTCATTTAAAACTGAATGGATGTTTGTAGCTACAGAAACAATTTTACAGACATGATTGTCAAACAAATATAGAAGTAAAAATTGTGGGAGTTCATATTTGTGGCTTCACTGTTCCTTTATTAACTGAAGCTGTTGCTGCCAAGAACGATCCAGATTGGTCTTGGTTGAAGGCCCAACACAACACATTTAAACTGTATTTAATAAAAACAATGGTCCTGGCATATGTAAGGCCTCTCAATGGCATTGTTTGCACACCTGGATTTGCGGCAGTGATTTGTCCTTCTGAAGCTTTGCTAGCAGAAATGGGACTCGTGAGTCATCGGAGCGACAGATGGTGGCCTTTCACTCGACTGAATCAGGGAATTTGGAGCGCTAATTACCGTTAGTCAGCACGCTGAATAAAACAAAAACGTCTCGGGAGATCACAACTCCGCTTCTTTTTTTTCCACTAAAGAGCATGTCAGACTGGGTGGAAGTCCTAGTGTGTGTCATATATTTAACGTTGACCTTTAATATTTTATTAGACGTTTTTTAAAGGAAAGGTTTGACCAGATATGTAATGTACACAATGTTCCGCTTTGCATATATATATATATAAACTCCATTTAATGACCATCTGATCAACATTTGTTCATTTGTTAGCTTTAATGACCAAAGATTTAATAATTACAGTCATATCTCTGTTCTTGACCACCTTGGAACTCATCAAATTTGGTTCTCGACCTATTTTGACTAGAAAAATTTTGTCTCTGTTCTCGTCGTTTGCTTGGTACTCGACACACCTTTATGAACTTGTATGAGTTTCAGCCGAAACTCAAGTCACGATTCATGATTCATGATTTCAATGATTCAGGTTCACAATAGCCCTCAGAAAAAATCTCGACTATTTTTATCATGTTTTGCTTTATCTATATTATCCATGGATCCTAAAAAGGTTTGTTTATAAAAGCCAGCTGAAAGCAAAACTGGAATTAAATGCTCCAGAACACAGGCTGCAGTTAGCTTAGCACTAAGTTACATGAAACTTTTCAGCACTTTATTATAAAATAAGCTTTGTGTTAATGATTTTGGCCAGCTCTAGGTTAATGTAAGTGTTTTAAACATTAACTTACTTATCATTATTCATCATAATATTATACACTATAGACCGCTCTACCAAATACTCGTTAAACTCAACAGTTCATGACACATTTAACTTATGATGGATTGGTCAGAACATATCCCATTCGTAAATCAGATGCTTTGCAATCAGACGTTGTGGCCATAAACAACCAATCAACACTGCAGATCCACTAACAGAGGCAGGA
This sequence comes from Ancistrus triradiatus, assembly GCA_025084515.1. Lineage (NCBI taxonomy): Eukaryota > Metazoa > Chordata > Actinopteri > Siluriformes > Loricariidae > Ancistrus > Ancistrus triradiatus. The sequence continues at coordinate 21,924 of JAJAGP010002631.1, read as the reverse complement.
GTTTAAGAGCAGAAGTCTGTCTTCTGTGTGTGTGTGTGTGTGTGTGTGTGTGTGTGTGTGTGTGTGTGTGTGTGTGTGAACTTAAGTACCTATCTTACCGGTCGAGCTCATTAGCTCATGTTTGGACTAGAGACTGCTCTAACTTGGTTGATGTGTTTCAAGATTTTTTCTGTGAGTAACTTTCTGTAACTTTCTGCTGCTCATATCTAACAAGTGTAAATGACATGCAGACTACACAAAAAAAAAGACCCAAACCTCTCCACCTGGGAACAAACCCAGACCCTTCATGCAATAGCGCTACCCACCGAGCTACTGTGACACCCTTTTTTCTAACCTATAATTAACTAATAAACTTTTTCACATTCACTTGTTGAGTCTGTGTCATCTGGCTGATGTTCCGTGTTGTTCGTAATACTGTCTATTAATGCATTTTTGGCTTCCGTCAAATAAAAGTATCAGGTCTATCAAACCATCTTAGGTATTACAGCTTTCCTCTACACATAGTTGTAACAGTACCTAATTGTATAGTTCTATAATTATTGTGAATTTCCAAACGTTACAAAAGGTTTAGCATGTGTATAACAGTTTAGGCTTCTACTCATGTTTTCAGTGGTATCTCTGATGCATTTATGTATCGTTTGCACACAGTTTTCTTGTGAAAATCCCTTTATATTTACATTACAATAGCATACAAAGATTTTCTGACTATGGTAATGTCCAGTCATCATCCAGTTCGGTCAATGACCTGTTTCACAGAATGTAATGTGGTCTTTAACTGTTCATACATTTACATTTACATTTACAGCATTTGGCAGACGCCCTTATCCAGAGCGACTTACAATTGGTACAATCTTACAATCCAAGCAATTGTGGGTTAAGGGTCTTGCTCAAGGACCCAACAGCGGCAGCTTGGCAGAGGTGGGATTTGAACCATGGACCTTCTGGTCCATAGTCCAGTACCCTAACCGCTAGGCTACCACAGTCCCAGGCTACCACAGTCCCAAATACCAGTATTTGAATCACCAAATACTTTCAATGATCTCGACATAATATAGCAGGGCAGGGGACCTTCTTATTGGCCCACTCATATGCCTGTTATCCACAGTTTGGGTTAGATTCATTTACATCTGCAGCACTCAGCAGACACACTTATCCAGAGCGGCTTGCAACTGATGCAGTCTTACAATGTGGGTTATAGGCCTTGCTCAGGGACCCAACAGTGGCTGCTTGGCAGCGAAGGGATTTGAACCCTGGATCTTCTAGTCCATTGTCCAGTACCTTACCCATTAAGCCACCAAGTCCCAGTCTCCCCCTATTCTGTTCCTATTCTGTCCCATTCCACAATGACCTCATAATTAACAACTGAATGAAACAAAAGACCACGTTTAGGGAAGGAGGATGTAGGTAAAGGTCAGAAGGCATTCAGAACACTATCTATTTCAGAAAACCCTAGATGGAGTACAGGAACAAACCCAAGAACCCTTTAGGAACTTTCTTTTCTAAGAGTTGTTCCTAATTTAGCAGACAGCACAGATTCCAGCATTTGAAACCGAACTGCCAATCTCTGCTGAGATAAAAGCATGTCTGGACTGGATTTCTTATTAACACCCCTCACAGGTGGCATGTAGTGTTAGAGAGAAAGCTAGAACACACTTTTCCCCTGCCTGACAGTGCAAGAAAGGGTCAGCGATGGTGTAATCTCACCCGGGGTGGGAACACACTCACACTTAGCATAGGTGAGAGTGAAATCCCAGCTGTTGTACTATTTTCTTATGACCTCATTACACTGCCATACACAGTCACCGACACAGAAAAACACATCTGGTCATTTCTACTGGAGATGATAATAAAGAGAGAGACAGGGTGCAAGAGAGCTGAAATGAGAAAGAATGAGCCAGAGACTTGCCATCCATCACCTCTAATAAGAACTCAGCCAGCTGCAGCCCGTGGCACGACTGGGACTCAATCCTGCCATTATGGAGCACATCGGGACTGATAAGCAGGGTTTTTTTTTTTAAACAGGAGTTGTATTTATTATCTGCACTTCACTGCTAATATAGAAAAATAAGCACAGACATGTTTGGATATCAGCAATGCCAGGAACGTCCTGTGCTCAGCAATAAACAGTTGAACTACTACAGTAGGTGTGGAACAGTACAATGTTACGTGCTGCTCTGAGCCATTATTAGAGTTCTCACTATGCCACTGATTAAAAATACTGTGATGAATAAGAAAAATGTACATATAAAATTCCCCTTCATATAGTAAGTGAATGTGTCCATATGGACCCTGCTTTTCCTGGTCTCGGCACTGGATGAACTGCAGACTTTTCTGGAATTCACTGGCAGCAATTAAACAAATGAAACAAACAGATTATACTTGGTCATTAAACTTCTTGGTTACTTAACACTTCTCATTTTAAAAATCCTATTTGATCTCATCTGCTCAAAAAACATTTGTCCAATACCCTTCTGGCTTGTCCATGGGATTTCTAGCATTTACATTTCACATTTATGGAATTTAGCAGACACCCTTCTCCAGAGCAGCTTACAGCTGATACATTCTCACGATCCAAGCAATTGTGGGTTAAGGGCCTTGCTCAAGAACCCAACAGTGGCAGTTTTGAAGGTGGGATTTGAACCCTGGACTTTTTGGTCCATAGTCCGGTACCTTAAGCACTAGGCTACCACAGCCCATGACTATGTTAATTCTATTAAACTGCAGAGTTCTCCAAAGATTCAGTGTTCTTCTTGGAGAACAGTGACTTTCTCCTTGCAACCCTACCATGCACACTACAGTTCCCCAGTGTTTTCCTGATGGTGAACTCGTGATCGTTACAATAACCAGTTTGAGAAGGGCCTTTAATTGCTTAGCAGTTGCCCTTTGTTCTTTTGTGACTTCAAGGACTATTACATGACTTGCTTTTTCTTGGTCGACCACTTCTGGGAAGGATTATAGTGGTTTTGATTTTCTCCCATGTGTACACAATCCGTCTAACTGGGAATTGTTGGGAGTCCAAACTCATTAGAAATGGTTTTATTGAACTTTTTTCACCCTTTGTGCTATGATACACTTACTACAAACATGTTAAGAAATCAGATGTTGATAGATCCCTGTTCTTTAAATACAACAGGGTGCCCGCTCACATCTGATTGTCGTCCCATTGATTGAAAACGCTTGACTCTATTTTAAAGTTTAAACTGAGGTTCACATACTTTTGCTACTCACATATATGTAATACTGGATCGTTTTCCTCAATAAATAAATGACCATGTATAATATTTTCGTTTTGTTTATTTAACTGGGTTATTGTTATACAGTTGTAGGCCTGTTTTAGGTCATATTTTGTCAAAAATACAGGCATTGATGAGTCTAATATAACAGAGTGCACTCTAGGTAGCATGGACTCCATAGGTTTAGGTATAAATCTAATAATCCATATTATCCCAGCATGATTTCATGATTTTACAAACAGCATCTTATGAAGTTATTGAATGTTTGGTTTCTCTGTCTTCAAATGCCCCATAAATGCTTGATGGACTTTCCCATAGTTGTTGCAAACCTTTGAGGTGTGTTCGGGGTCTTAATCGTGCTGCAGTATGAATCGTTCTCCACAAAGATTCAAACAGACAGCAGTCTCAGACTTTTGGCCAGCACTGTATATATAGCTATGTATAATCAAATAAGTGAATTGTGAGAAGTAGATGTATTTTACTTTGTACAAGACGATCTGACGCTATATTAATGGAAGCTAATTTATCCATTTCTGTTCATTTATTACCTCATCTGTCATTTAATCATCCATCTAATGATATATTCATTCATTTCATTTAACATTCATTTCTTTCATTAGGATTGTTCTGGTTTGGTTCATACAGCGTTCTTCAGTCTTCATTAGTTCATTAGATAATGTAATTAAATGGTAGTTTGAAATGTGAATCAGAATCTATTCATCTTGACATGATTTGTCACTCTATATATTTAGGCTTCATGCAGTACTGATGCCCTGATCTTATTCCGCTAGCATATTATAATTATATCAAGGGCACGTGTACAGATATTCACTTCTATAGAAGATTTTCACTACTCTCAGACTTGACTACATATAGCCTACGTACAAGATTGTGTGTTACAGCGTAAAAGGCTAAACAGGAAAGACGTGTATCGACTGCATAAAGTGTGCGTGTATATGTGTGTGAGTGTGTGTGTGGTCAAACAGCTTTAGGTTCAATATCTTTTGTCAGGGTTTGTACTTTATTAGTTTCGATTCATGCTGATTTATTGTGGCACACATTCCGCAGTCAGATCAATTAAAAGCCTTGGAGGGAACATGGAAGCTTTAATGGAGGACAGATGTGCCATCTCTCTGGGTTTTACAGTCACTGGGCGTCTGGTTTGATCCTCAAATTTATAGCTGTTGAGTCAAAAGGAAATAAAAATGAAGATTTGACTCTTAGGCATGCTTAATAATGTGCCTGATAAGTGTACACTGCTGCACCTGATGGCACAGTGGCGCAGTGGTTACTATGGTTGACTCACAGCTCCAGTGTCCCCGGCATAGAGTTTGCACGTCCGCCCCTTGTCCGTGTGTGTTTACTCTGGGTGCTCCAATTTCCTCCCACAGTCCAAAGACACTCATAAGGTAACTTGATTACAATAAACTGGCCTGATCTGAGTACGCATGACTAGTTTTGAAGTAACCTTAAGAATAGATGTAACCTTGTGTCTGTCGTAAGTAGCCATTGATCCAGAAAGTGACGTTAAATAAACCAAACAAACAAACAAGCCGCACCTGATGGGCTCACACCAACACAACACTACCATGTTATGGCCATTTCAACGTTTAGTAGAATGCCCCATGGTTCTTGGCATTTATTCGTTCCAGAAGGCTTGTTGACAACCGAGAACAACAAGTACCAAATTAATTTTTCCCATAAGGAATAATGTAAACTGAATGAATCCATTCCTGACCTCCAGAAAATCCACACTGTATAAGGCATTATATGCATTAATGGAGTTGTACTGTACAGGAGCTCCCTGATTTATGATGGGGTTATGTTCCTACAAATCCATCATAAGTTACATTTATCATGAACTGAGGAGCTTTGGTAGAGTGTTTGGTAGAGTGATCTATACTGTATCACAGCGGAGCCATTGATAAGTAATGATAAGTAAGTTCTTGTTTACAGCACTTACATTAACTTACAGTTGGTCAAAAACATTAACGAGATGTCATGTAATTTAGTGAGTAATGGACTGAAAGTGATAAGTAAAAGCAAAACACTTACTCTACTGGTTAACTCGGGGCACTAGCATAGCTGCTAAGCTAACTGCAGCCTGTGTTCTGGAGGATTCAGTTTTTGTTTAAAGGTTATTATAACTAGCCTTTTTAGGACCCATGGAGATTTATTTGCACTAAGAATACAGTACTGTAAATGTAAAAATAAATAAAAACACGATAGACACAGCGGAGATCTTCACTGAGCAAGGGCTTTTGTAAATCACTGAATCACTGTGTACTGAAACACGAATCAGGAACAGTGAATGGAATTTCGGCTGAATTGAGTCGTGCGGCTCAACTAAACTAAAATACAAGTTTAAGCAAGTGTGCTGAGTATTGAGCAAACAACGAGACCGGAGTCAAATTTTTCTAGTCAGAATGCGGCGAGAACCAAATTCGACGAACCAAATTTGACGAGCTGTTCGAGAACCGAAGTATAACTGTACACAGAAAACAAGCCAGGAGAGCCAATTAAAAAATTCATTAATACATTACATTAATCTGACATAACTGAAGGTAGGTGCCAATCGCTCAGCCATACGTATGTTATCTTGTGACATGAATGGTTAAGAGACCTTATCTATTTGTACCATTGGTCTGATCGTGTGACAACCTATCCCTACATTGAAGAACACTGAGACCCTAGGAACACAGGAACCCGTCCCAGGCAATATCGAAGTAATCCAGTAGATACACACTGAGACCAGAAAACATACAAAGCACAACAAGGTGAACTTTCAAAGATGCCAGCAACTCACCACCGGACTAGAGAGGCGCAGCATTGGAAACTAGTGTTCTAGCCACTGAGCCCCTCTGATTCGATCCCTGCCTATGGCAAAGAAGAGTGGTTTGTCGGTTACGGTGTTGCTGGAAAGTTTGGCTCTCGACTACATGATGCCAGTTAGATTCCAGGTGCGGGCTCCTGGCAAACTCACAAGTCTGTACAATTTCCAGTTTCCAATTTCCATCGGATTGCCTTGATATCACCGGGGTGAATTCCAGAGTATCAGTGCTCCTCGGATTGGAGACTGGGCCTGTGTTTGGCCTGTTAACAGACCAGTGGTGCCCTCATATTATGATTTGTTTGATGAGAGCTGTGCAGTTGTCAGGTGGTTATTAATGTGGTTGCCAGGCAGATGGTGAACACACTCTATGCTCATTAGCCATAAAATGATTACTTGAGTCCAAATTGAGTTCTGAAATTGCCACTTATTTAATAGATTTTTTTATGATTTGCAGAAGTAGTAACAAAATGGGTCGAAAGCTAAGAATAAACGCAGAAATGCCGTTAGTGGAGGAAGGAGTGGCATCCCGAAGAAATAAAGAGAGAGAGAGGATCAGTGAAGGTTAAGCATATACCTTGAAAAACGAGAAAACCCTACAGACAGGAAGCGAGCAATTCGGAATTCATGGACTAGCTCATTTGTGTTATTTAAAAATGTCAAGAATGGGTGCAAGGATGATATGAATTTGGGCCCTCTGGTTCAAATAAACCCACTGATCGCCAAAAGTTCGCCAGAACGTGTCCAGTCTTGACAGTCACAGTAATAAAGCTAGCTGTTTTAAAATCTGTCAAATGAACAGGCATTTTTCCAGGCAAAGGAAATACTAATCACCCACATTGCCACCTCTAATGCATTTAGAAATGCAGACATAGTCAAGACTACCGCTGTCTTGTCCGAACTGAGCATCAGATGTAGAAAAAAAGTGATATAATGCGAATGCTGGCCGGCTACCTACATATACCTAGAGTGTTGGAATGAGTTTTTGGCTTAAGATTCTCATGATAACATGGCCCGTTCATATTCTCCCTTAACACGGATCATCAGCCTGTCCCCTTTGCAAAAAACATCCCCAAGCATGATGTTGCCACCCCCATTCTTCCAGTAGGTATGGTGTTCTTGGGAAAGCAGCTCAGCATGCTTTTTCCTCCAGTTGAGTTTTTTACCAAAAAGTTTCTGTTTTTGGTTTTCAATCGGAGCACGAAATATTCTCCCAAGCCTCTTCGCGGGATCAGCCTATGCTCTCTCTGGCAAAATTCAGTGGCCTGAACATGTACGGCTTAAGCAAGGGACCAACGCCTGCCTTGCGGATCTGATCTCTCTTGGCTTAATATGTTACTGATGGTAGCCGTTGTTTACTTTGGTCCTCAGCTCTCAGCTCATTCTTCCGGTCCTCCGTGTATTTTTTGGATTTTTTGCTCACCGTTTTCTCATGATCATTTTGACCCCACGGGATTAGATTCTTGCGTGGATCCCCCCCCAGATCGAGGCATATTCTCAATGTTCCTTGTATGCTCTTCCATTTTCTACAATTGCTTTGCTGCTCCCCACATTGATTTATTCACACACCAACCTGCTTTGCCTATTGTCGAATTTCACTCTTCCCAGCCCCTGGTTCAGTCTACAATTTTTCTTCCTGGTGTCCTCCACAGCTCGTTGGTCTGGCCATGGTTTGATTTTGGAGTCGGACTGTTTGAGGCTTTGACAGGTTCTTTTATACAGATAACGAGGTCAAACAGCTATTAAGTCAGGTAACAAGTGGAAGTAACGAAGAGCTTCCTAAAGAGAAGGTACAGGTCCTGTGCGAGACAGAACTCTTTTTGCTGCTTTTGGGTGACCAAAGATCTTATTTTCCACCATGATTTACAATTAAATCTTTAAAATCCGACATGTGATTCCTCTTCTCTCGAGTTGAAGTTCCCTAGGTGAAAATTACATACCTCTCTCATCTTTCTAAGTAGGAGAACTTGCACATTCAGTGGCGGACTAAATACTTTTTTGTCCCACTGTAGAAGTTCCGAGCTCCGGTAAATTTGACCGCTGGGACGTTTTACTAGTAGGGGCCTGCTGGGTTTTACCTAACCGAAAGTGCCCCGCTACAGTGGTTAAAAGAAAACCGCCTAGACTTTACATAAGACTAGTATTATTGGACACATAATGGTCGCTAGAATGACACCGTCTCACACAAAGTCAATAGTTTGGTTACAAGATCAACTTGCATTTTGGCAGGTGTCGTTCTTTCTGTTTCCGTTGTGGTAAGGCTGTTAAAAACCTAGCTCTTCCATCTTCAGCATGAAAATGTTCTGATTATTATTTATTTGTGCAACCAAAGATAGTCAGATAATGAGTTAGAGCGACAATTTTGCACCCTTGAAACACTGTGACGGGAAATAGAATCACAGTTTAAAACATGGCCGATGGGAAGGTCTGGCAATAACGTCTGGAAAAAAGGACAGAAAAATGGTTGAAACTAAGTTGTGATTTTCAAAAGTTAAAGGATGCCAGGTTGGATAAAACGCACACATCTTGGATCCAACGTAGAAACGTCAAAAGGTCAAATTCTGGCTTGGCGCTTCTAATGATAAATGACTTTGAGAACGTGGCGTGGTTGTTGGTGCTAGATGGGGCTGGTCTGAAATAGTTCAGAAATTGGGGGGGGGGGGGGGGGGGTGGGGGGGGCGGTGGGGGGGGTTGGGGGTGGGGGGGGGGGGGGGGGGTTTTTTTTTTTTCTTTTTTTTTTTGGTTTTTTTCTTTTTTTTTTTCTTATTTTTTTTTTTTTTCCTCTTCCTATATTTTATTTCTTCCCTCGCTCGATGATAATGCCGCAGACTTTGCCAGCTGTTACAGTAACTCAATACACTCATTACAGCTTAGGTAATGAGAAGAGGTATCCCTGAACGTACAACACAGTGAACATTGAAGCCGATTGTCTACAGCAGCAGAGACCACACCAGGTGCCACTCCGTCACCCTAAAACAGGCAACTAAGCTTGTCCAAAATTGGGCAATAGAAACTGGAAAAATCGTACCTTTCTAATGAGTCAGAGCACCTTTGGGATGTGGTGGAATAGGAAATTCACACCATGGATGTGCAGCTGACAAATCTGCACCAACTGCGTGATGTTGTCATGTTAATATGGACCAAAATCATGGATTTTTTCCAGCACCTTGTTGAATCTATGCCCCAAGGAATTAAGGCAGTTGTGAAGGCAAAAGGAGGTCCAACCCGATACTATCCAGGTGTACCTAATAAAGTGTCTGGTGAGTGTATAAGCTTTTATCTGAACTTTGTTCCTGTTTGTGCATGTTATTTTTAACCTTAAGATTAATTGCCACTTCATGAGCTCTGAGATGTCAGGACCATTTCTGAAATGTGGCCTCCTAAAGCTGCTACGCAGAAAGTGAGGCTTCCTGGCATCAGTCTTCCTGTACGAGCTGATGGAGAGACTCAGGCTTCCCACATGATGATAGCACATTTGAAGGAGATTATTGAGAATGAGTGAAGTCATGTATCGGTGGTGGCATTAGCCTGAATCACTGCTGTCTCGCGGAGATACCGTGCAAGTGAATTATCCTCCAAACCAGCAGCCTCTTTGTGGCACCCATGGGGAGCAGAAGCTTAGCATATTACATTAAATTGTACTGACTGACTGTTGTGCAGTTTTAGTTACAGACAAATGAAATGCCTACATTTATGACTGTAACTGTTTCGCATTGTGTTCTTTCTGAAAACTCCCCATTAACATAAATCTATTATGCATCATATTCTACCGATCATATAAAGCAGGGAATAACCACACACTACTGTTTTGATTTTACTATTATTAGTATTCATTCATTCATAGTCTTATCCGCTTATTCTAGTCAGTGTCGTGTGATAGCTGGTGCCCAGCCGGTGACACAGGGCACAAGGCAGGAACAATCCCAGACAGGGCACCAATCCATCACAGGGTACATGCTCTCATACACAAACTCGCACACCAAAGGGGCACTCTAGAAACACCAATCAACCCAACCTGCATGTCTTTGTACTGTGGTAGGAAATTGGGGTACCCAGAAAAAGCCCACACAAACATGGGAAGAACATGCAAAGAACATGCAAACTCCACACAGGCAGAGCCCAGGGTCAGGATCGAACAGTGAGGAAACACTGTTAACCAATGCACCACCATGCCGCCCTATTGTTGTTATTATTATTATTATTATTATTACTACTATTTCACCATTTTGCCCTGCTTATCCTGGTCAGCAACTACCCTCAACGAGCAACCATTCCATCACATCATTGATGAGTGCGTTTAGATGCACTTAATAATCTGATAACTGCAGAAAAGCCGATTTTGTCAGTAATTTGATCAAGGAGTATATGCACTTGAGTAATGAGATAATGGGAAAACTCTGGGTTTACATGAACCAGGCCATAATCGGATTTCTACTTTGCAACCAGCCAATAATCTCACAGAAAGATGTGACTTCAATTTTTAATACTAAATAATCTAATTCCTCATTTTCTCAAGTATGTATTGCGTTTCAAAGTATCCACACAGTGTTAGATAGTAATTTAGTGGGTGCTGCATTTAATTCCAGGGTTGAAGAGAATACCCCACCTGGTCTATGTAAATAAGCCCAAAAGAAACGAAATATCTAAGTGGACCTGGCAACCATGTTTTATTTTCCCGCTAGCCGCTCTGTGCCAAGTTAGCTAAGTTAGCTAGTTAACTAATTACTATGTAAACTGTAAGTACAGACTTACCATTCTTTGTGTAACCTCAAATGTCAAAAAGTTTGAAGTTGTTGCATCTCCATCGGTGATTGTCATCCCTCATTTTGCCCGTTACAGTTGTTTTTTATTCATTTACAGAATTTAGCAGACAGCATTTAGCAGACACACTTATCCAGAGCGACTTACAATTGGTACAGTCTTACAGTCCAAGCAATTGTGGGTTAAGGGCCTTGCTCAAGGATCCAACAATGGTAGCTTGGCAGAGATGGGATTTGAACCCTGGACCTTCTGGTCCGTAGTCCAGTACTTTAACCGCTAGGCTACCACAGTCCCATGCATATTCACTACAGCATAGCCTTTATAGTTGAAAAAGTTTATTTTTTGCAGCATGTTTCTAGCCCGTACAAACACTAGCGCCCACAACTGGCTGCAAAATTTCGCTTGTTGTTAGGTTATGGATAAACAAAGCACTGCACGTACCCGCCTCAGCCAAGCCCACCGTTCTCCAGTGGGGACACTGCTCCAATGATACATTTGATGGCCTGTCATTAACACCGACATGAGGGAGTTCGTGGCTGCATGCACTACCTGCGCCCAGAACAAGACTTCCCACCAGTCTCCTGCTGGACTCCTGCAGTCTCTCTCCATTCCTGGACATCCATGGTCGCACATCGTGGCGAACTTCATCACAGGGCTCCCCGAGTCTGAGGGCAATACGATGATCCTCACAGTCGTGGATATGTTCTCCAAAACCCTCTGTCTCTATGCCCTGCCGAAGCTCCTTATTGGCTCCGAAATGGCGAACATCCTCTTCAAACAAGTCTTCAAGATTTATGGAATCCCCTTGGACATCGTCTCGGACGCCGGCCCCAATTCACCTCCCAGGTCTGGAAAGCCTCCTGCAAGGCCATCAGGGCCACTGTAAGCCTCACCTCCAGATTTCACCCCCAGACCAATGGACAGACGGAACGGGCCAACCAACAGGTCAAAGCCACTCTGCACTGCATGATGACCCAGAACCCTACTAGGTGGAGTTCCCAACTAGCCTGGTCAGAGTACGCTCACAACACCAACTCCACCACAGGCCTTTTCCCCTTTGAGGTCTCTCTGGGCTACATTCTGCCCCTCTTCCCGGACGAGGAAACCGACGTGGTGGTCCCCTCTGTTTCGCATCACCTGCGCCGCTGCTGTAAGGTATGGAGATCTATCAGAGCCGACCTTCTCAAGGCCCGTGGGGCCGCCCAGCGCTCCGCCAACCGTCATCGGAGACCTGGTCCCTCCTACACACCTTCCCGAGTTGTCTGGCTCTTGGCACAAAACGTCCCGCTTCATGTTGAGCCCCAGAACTTGGCACCTCGGTACGTTGGTCTTTTTTCCATTGAGAAGGTAATCAACCCCACATCTGTCCACCTAAAATTAACTAGTCATATGTGCATCCATCCTACATTCCACATCTCACATCTCACAGTTGCCTCCTTGTTCTCCCAAGTGCGGCATGTGTGTGTGTTGTGCTTGCTTCCACAGAAATTGATTGGTCTGGGTCCTCCACTTCACGGCTCCACCTTCTTCCACACACCTGCTCTTGATTTCACCTCATCATCTCCACGCAATAAAATGCTAACTCAACCCTCCAGAAATTGCCACATCGTCCCGTATTCTCACCCAGTACCTGGCTAAGCTATTTAGCTCAAACAATACCTTAGCATCTTAGCATCTCCTTAGTTTCAGCGTTACGCTGCTCCGTTGTTCTTTGTTTGTTTGCCACTTTCACATTGCACTTTGCCCCATGCTTCTTTTGTTTTTGCTCTGGTACTTACCGTCACATTGTTGCCCCCCTAGCCTCTGGTTCCTTCAAGTCTGCTCCTCTGCTTGCCAACTGAGTTCACCATCACTCGCTAAAGGTTCAACCATTGTTTAAGCAAGTTCGCACGCTGCCACCGCACTCTGTTGGTTCTGTTTTTCTGCTGCCAACTTCCTGGATTCATCACTTTGCCTGCTTAAGTTCTGGATTCATTGTTTATTATCCTCTGAACAAGTACAGTGTTTAATAAACTTTTTCTTTCATCACGTTGTCTGTCTGTGGATCTGCATCTTGGGTTCCACCTGAATTATCTTAGTGGATCGTACATATCCATTACAGTACCTGTTCTGTGCTGGTCCTGTGGAGGTTCCAAAAAAGAATAAGTAGAATATAAATTGAAAAGTATAGAACACCTAAGACTTTTGCACAGTACTCTAAGTTATTTAAACTCACTCAGTCCCTCTCCCTGAGAGATGAGGGCCATAGGTCAGCTTCCATACAACTCTTGGCAACAGACTGCTTCTTTACATAAGCATGTGAGAAACTTTACTGACAGAATAAGGCTGCATGGAGGATCACACTGTTCTCTCTGGATCCATCCACTATCCTTGTGGGTGACTCGATTGGTCATTAAGAGATGTCGTTATAGTGGCAGAAAGATGATCAATCTTCGGGACTTTCCTTCCTTATACATGGCCTGTTGTGCAGCGTTCAATCGGTTCAATGACTACAATCACAACCCATTCCCAGTCACAACCTGCTCATATTTCTTGCTAATATTACGTTCTCAGCCACAGATGTATCAGTAATATTACAGACAATTCAAAGTACCAATATTAAACCCAAATAAATCACAACTTTAAACTCCTCATGTGGTCCAAAAGTTAAAAATAAAGGAAAAATAAAGGTCCAAAAAATAGCACAACAGCTTTTGGTTGGTAAATAATAATTCATCACTAATGTGATACAATTTCAGGCAATGTTAACGCATGCATAAACTCTTATATAGACATCAATACACCTGACAAGGCCTGGATCATAAATTATCCTGCATGTGTATATCATAATTGATTTTTTCATGCAGAGGCGTTTGCAAGCCGATACAAGTCCACCTCATTAATTTAACTTGCTGCAAATCTGTACTGACACAAGAGCTAAACAGCCACTTGATTTCGTCTGTGTTATTGATTTAAAGCATTCAATACACACTAAACACACCATCTTTGGGGATTTTTAACAACTTTGCTTACGAGCACAAATATTATTTGAGCTGGAATTGCTTTCAGACGAGTACGTGGTTAGCAGGGGGTTAGCAATTCCATACTCTGAGTCAACTGAACAAACCTATGCAAGATTTCCAATTTATCTATCATTTACACAAGCAAACACTGATTGCTGTGAGTCTTTTACAAGGTGGTTGCTATGGGAATATGTTGTTTTGTTATACACTGGTTAAATCAGAAAGCGTTGCACGGTTCAGTCTGTTCACAGCTACAGATAAACAGCAGAAGCTTTGTAGGACAGCTACTATTAAGACAAATCTAAAATATTCAACCAAAAATTATTCAGAAGAGGTGGAAAACGGTGGTGTTCCAAACTGTTGGACACCCTACCACTAACTGGAGTTTATCTGTCAGAAGAGACATGGAATGTTCAAGGACAAAACTTAAACCATGAAATTATTTTTTACAAATTCGAATAATAAAAAATAACAAGTCAGTTAAGTTCTTAGACCTTCAGAAACACCAGTGTATCATCTGGAAAGATACCTAAACTTTCCATGGACCTAATCTAGGTTTTTCTCTTTCATTCTCTTGGCAGCAGGGCTGACTAACAATAATGGCTACATAACAGCGATATGAGGCTGACGCTAGGCCAGTTTTAAAATAATTATCTCATGTTGAAGTGGGTATTAGAGTGAGCTAATTAACATAACTAGCATAGCTAATTGACTAACAAGTATAGAATGGCATCTTTACTTGTAGTTCTGTGGTTTTCAGATTTACTGGCTAATCATTAAGCCCTAAAGCAATAACTTTATGTTTAACACAATGTATTCTAGTGTGCCATTGTTTTAACATAGCAACATGTCTTTTTTGGACAGTGATACAAAGGCTAAACTGAAAACTTTACCTTCTATTCATTTGACTTTTCTATGCTGAAACGAACAGAGAAAAATGAAAATCAAGCATATTCTTTTTTTTCAGTTTTAATAATCCAAATTTCCCCATTTTGCTCTGTTTATCCATTTTAAAGTTATGTGCCTGGTTAAATATGAAGAGTCCATATTAAATCACTCAGAAATGCTAAAATTATGACATTTTTTGCACAAAGAGCTGCATTTCCAAATTTGTTTATATTTGTAAATTTGTATATTTGTATATATATATACAGACATATACATACATACATACATACATACATACACACACTGTGGGGCAAAGAAGTATTTAGTCAGCCACTGATTGTGCAAGTTCTCCTACTTAGAAAGATGAGAGAGGTCTGTAATTTTTATCATAGGTACACTTCAACTATGAGAGACAAAATGAGAAAAAAATCCAGGAAATCACATTGTAGGATTTTTAAAGAATTTAATAGTAAATCATGGTGGAAAATAAGTATTTGGTCACCCACAAACAAGTAAGGTTTCTGGCTCTCACAGACCTGTAACTTCTTCTTTAGAAAGCTCTTCTGTCCTCCACTCGTATTAATGGCACCTGTTTGACCTCGTTATCTGTATAAAAGACACCTGTCCACAGCCTCAAACAGTCAGACTCTAAACTCAACCATGGCCAAGACCAAAGAGCTGTTGAAGAACACTTGTAGACCTGCACCAGGCTGGGAAGAGGCAATACAATAGGCAAGCAGGTTGGTGTGAATAAATCAACTGTGGGGGCAATTGTAAGAAAATAGAAGCCATACAAGACCATTGATAATCTCCCTCAATCTGGGGCTCCACGCAAGATCTCATCCCGTGGGGTCAAAAATTAATGAGACGGTGAGAAAAAATCCCAGAACTACAAAGAGGGACCTGAGAATGGACCTGCAGCGAGAGTGGGACCAAAGTAACAAAGGCTACCATCAGTAAACCCAACACTAAGCCGAGAGGGACTTAAGATCCTGCAGGGCAAGGAGTGTCCCCTTGCTTAAGCAGTACATGTCCCGGCCGTATGAAGTTTTGCCAGAGGAGAGCATAGGATGATCCAGAAGAGGATGGGAGAATATATTGTTGTCAGAGTAAAGTATGACATGTAAAAAAAAAAAAGGTAAAACCAAAAAGAACTTTTTGGTAAAATAAAAAACTCAACTGGAGGAAGAGAATGCTGAGTGCATCCCAAAGGAAAACACCATTACCTACTGTGAAGCATGGGGTGGAACATCATGCTTTGGGGCTGTTTTCTGCAAAGGACAGGACGAATGATCCGTGTTCATTTTGAAGAATGATGGGGCAGTTATCATGAGATTTTAAGCCAAAACCTCCTTCCAGTTCAGTGAGAGCACGGAAGAGGGACTTGTGTTGGGGCTTTCCCAGCATGATAATGTTTCCCAAACACACCGCTCGGGCAGCGAAGGAATGGTTCCGTTATATAAAAAGCATTTAAAGTCCTGGTAGTGGCCTACCAGTTTACATGACCTCAACCCATAGAAGTTTTGGGAGGGAGTTGAAAGTCGTGTTGTCCAGCGACAAGCCCAAAACATTCACTGCTCTTAGAGGAGATCTGAATGGGAGGAATGGCCAAAATACCAGCTACAGTGTGTGCAAACCTGGTGAAGACTTAACAGGAAACGTTTGACCTATGTATTGTCAAACAAAGGTAGGTTACAAAGTATGAGTTGAACTTTTGTTATTGACAAAATACATTTCCACCATAAATACAATTAAATTCTTTTAAAACTCCTACACTGTGATTTTCCTGGATAGTTTTCTCATTTCGTCTTCATAGTTGAAGTGTACCTATGATGAAAATTACAGACCTCTCTCATCTTTCTAAGCAGGAGAACTTGCACAATCAGTGGCTGACTAAATACTTTTTTGCCCCACTGTATATATGTAGTTAATCAGACTTGTGCAAGTTACAGACGAAAGTTAATGATCAGTTGGCAACATAGCTTCAGTGGGAGTGTGTGCTCGTGAATGCCGGTCAGGAACACTTTAAGAACAATTCGTCATCCTTATCATGAAGCACGACATCAGGTAGGGTATAGGATTAAGGTTACAACAGCCCTGTGAGCTGGAAAAAGGAATAGGCTGTCATGTAAAAAAAGTATGATAATGCAAGTAAATGTGCCCAATTATTTGCAGTGTAGACAACATACTTGACAGTACATATGCTGAAACATGAGGTTTCAGCATATGTGAGATTTTTTTGTGGTAGCTGTATTATCACATCTTTATAATACTTGAAAGAAGTCTTAATCATAGTCTCAGTAACCAATGCTACCAACCTGGTATTTAGAGCCAAAAACACACACTACTTCCAGTTCACTTTTTGGAAAATTAAAAATGGGATGGTAGCCAGTACACTGTCTAGTGTGCCGGGATGGTAAACACTGTACTGTTTAGCTTGATTTTCGTTATTGTATTTTTGTTTTAGGATAGAAAATCAAATGAAGAGAAGGCACACCAGCCCTTTAGCTATTAGCTTGGATACTAATACTCTGTATACTACTTCTGTAGATAATCATTGTAATCATTACAATTACAATCAACTGCTTGTATGACCTGTTTGAAATCACATTATTTTTTTTTTTAGCTCATCACTAGCCCTAATTTGTCCCTGTCACACCTTTTTTGGAATGTGTTAGCCTGAAATGCAGGAATGGATGTTTATTAACAAATGAAAAGAAGTCGGCCAGGTAAAACACGAACTGTCTTGGGTTCATACTGTCTGCAATTAAAGAAAAAGTCAAAATAAATGTAAGACACACTGTGTTGTTTTATATTTACATTTTCCATACCGTCCCAACTTTTTCTGATTTGGGATTGTAGGTGAAATGTAGAATACGAAGCTGAATGTATTCAGCACACTAATACAATTTCAAATCAATGTCTGGAAAAAATGTGCAGTACCATTCTCTTCATAAATAACCTTTTCCTCACGCATGAACTCCAGGTGTTCAGCAGCATTAAGAATGAAATGGAGTTTCATCAGTGACACCAGACTCCAGATTCTGTCATTGTCACTGCAATAAAATAAAAGCGTAATACGAGCAATGAGCAGCAGCACAGCTGGAACCAGCTTTACTGCACAGACTCCACAGGATCAGCTCAGCTCCTACAGCGTGAGCAGAAACCTTCACATTCGTATGACAATAAGTCCAGGAATCTGGCTCAGCAGGGAGGAAGAGAGGATTTCTTTGCCCTACAGAGCCTGGGTTAACTTCTTGTCATTACAAAAATAATAATGAATAAACATTTTGTCACAAAACTGTAACAGTCTCTAGAAGATATTTTATGGCTTGTTGGAGAGTTGAAACCTGATTGAATGATGCCACAGTAGGTGGTGAGTAGTATGAATATTCTATGTAGACATGGTGGAATCAGCAACCACATGAGATCAGAAACTGTTTTCTGTTCAAGGTAAGTATCAATGATTCTTTACCATGCATCTATCATGAGAACAACCTGATCAAAAATGAATTGATATCCAACAATTGTGAGGACGTGAGATACCAGAATTTGTTCCAAGACCAGTTTTATGAGTTTTATGAGTTCTATGAGTGATGATACAGACCAGTTTTATGGATCAGTCACAAGATAGCAGCGGTGTATATTGTCCATCTGCGTCTCCTCTTTCTCAGAAGCTGCTTGAGGATGGAGGGGGTGTTGCAACAATTCTAACAAATTAGAATAGGAAATAAAAATCTGTCTTTTAACTCCGGACGTTGCAGCCGTAGACAACCGGTCAAATAAAAAATAACTATTATTTACGCTATATTTTGATGTTTTGTGTACTTTTTTTTATTTAATTTATTAATGTTAGTGATTTACTTCACATTAATTTTGTGCGTAAGTAGGAACTACTTATTTCTGTAGGTTTTTTTACACAACTTTCAGCTCAAACAAGGAGAAGACTGATCAGAGATGCAGCTAAGAGGCCCATGATCACTCTGGATGAACTGCAGAGATCTACAGCTGAGGTGGGAGACTCTGTCCATAGGACAACAATCAGTCGTACACTGCACAAATCTGGCCTTTATGGAAGAGTGGCAAGAAGAAAGCCATTTCTCAAAGATATCCATAAAAAGTTTGCCACAAGCCACCTGAGAGACAACAAACATGTGGAAGAAGGTGCTCTGGTCAGACGAACTTTTTGGCCACAATGCAAAACGTTATGTTTGGCGTAAAAGCAACACAGACTCATCACCCTGAAGGCCCCATCCCCACTGTCAAACATGGTGGTGGAAGCAGCAGCATCATGGTTTTTGGGCCTGATTTTCTTCAGCAGGGACAGGGAGATGGTTAAAATTGATGGGAAGATGGGATGGATTACAGCCCCCATAGCCAAATACGGCGGCGGAGCCATTACTGGAAGAAAACCTGTGGATGGCAGTCTGCAAAAGACCTGAGACTGGGATGGAGAGTTTATCTTCCAACAAAGACAAATGATCCAAAACATAAAGCAAATCTACAAATGGAGTGGTTCACAAATAAACGTATCCAGGTGTTTTAGAATGGCCCAAGTCAAAGTCCAGACCTGAATCCAATCGAGAGATCTGTGGGAAAGAGCTGAAAAACTCGCCGAGTTCACGCGGAAACAGCCTCGCAGAACATGTTCGACAAACGCTCTCCCAATCCAAACCGTCAACTGAGCTCCAGCTGTTTTGGAGCACGGAATAACGGGCAAAAATTGTCATTCTCTCGATGCGTAAAACTGATAGAGACATACCCCAAGCGACTTGCAGCTGTAATCGCAGCAAAAAGGTGGCGCTACAAAGTATTAACGCAAGGGGGCCGAATGATTTTGCACGCCCCACTTTTCAGTTTTTTATTTCTAAAAAAAGTTTAAAATATCCAATAAATTTTGTTCTACTTCACGATTGTGTCCCACTTGTTGTTGATTCTTCACAAAAAATTACAATTTCATATCTTTATGTTTAAAGCCTGAAATGTGGCAAAAGGTTGAAAAGTTCAAGGGGGCCGAATACTTTTGCAAGGCACTGTAGCTTACACGCAGTTTTCTAGTAAAAATACCCTTTGTATTTACATTACAGTAACATAAAAAGAGTATGTGACTATGGTAATGTCCAGTCAATGTCCATTTCGATCAATTACCTCTTTCACACAATGTAATACGGTTATTAAATAGTGCATACCTATATAACACAGATCTGCAAATAGGTCAAATGATCTGCAGTTTCATCATGAGAAACAGGAGATAGCTAAGATCAGAGTCTGATGGCTGCTCAGCATTTTTTAACTATCACAAAAACCTTTTCACACAAGGTCCAATTTTTACGGACGGACAAAACGCATATCAAGTTTTAAAAAAGAACACGTATATTAATGCCTTCACACCGAGTCCAAAACTGATGGACTGAGACGCTGCATAAATTTGACTTTCTTGTCAGCAGATGCAGAAATAATAAATGAAGTGCCAAGGTGGACATGGGTTATGAGATCACAGATTTCAGGCACAACTGGACTTGGCTGGCACGGAGAAGCAGAAGGTAGAAAGGTGTTTAAAAGAGAGGGAGGGTATGCCCAACACACTGAGTTACATGGCAGAGGAGAATGCACACGATGAAGGGCGAGCTGACCCATCATGCTGCTCATAATTCAGAGAAAAACATGATTATGAAGGTTGAGTTTCATACAGTCTAGTAAAAAAACAAACACTTGATTATAAGAAGGCTGGATGAAGGTTGTGTGTGTGTGTGTGTGCGTATGTGTGTGTGCTCCTGTGCAGGAAGAGCATGCCTCTGATGAGAGAGGTTAATGAACTCAGAAAAGAAGTGAACATTTTGCACACCACAGTTCTGGGAGCGCAGCGTCAGACAGGTGTTAAAGAAAACCAACCTGGACTGTAGAGGTAAGAGATAGTATGTTTCATCCATCTGATCAAGGTCCATTTGCTATAGTCTTAATTTTAATAGGGAATTAAAATCTGTCTTATATACATTTAGTTCACGTCTGAATGACAGAAAACTAGCACGAGTGAACCCTTACGACACCTGCTGACAGAAAAGACAATTTCAAAGGCAAAAAACGTAGTAACATTCTACAACCCCAAATCAGAAAAAGTTGGGACAGTATGGAAAAATGCAAATTAAGAAAACATGCAGTGTTTCTTCTGTGCGTTTCCACTCTCTGAGGATCCATCCCAGATGCCTCTGATGATGCAGGTTCTACACGTGGTAAAATAAGGCTTCTTTTTTGTAAAGTTTTAAGTGGCATTTGTGAATGTAACGCTGTACTGTAGTGCTTAATGAAGGTTTAATAAAGTAACCCCTTGTTCATGTGGTTCTATCAGCTATTGATGAATGATGGTTCTTGATGCAGTGCCGTTTGAGGGATCAGAGATCACCCCTCTTCAGTTTATGCTTGTGCCCTTGCCCTTTGCACACTAAAATTCCTCCAGATTCCATGAATTGTTTTGAATTGTTTTTAAAGATTTCAATAATTTTCTTACATAGTAGTGGATAAACTGGAGACCCTCTGCCAGTCTTCGCTCATCAAAGACTTGGCCTTTCCTGGATGCTGCTTTTGTACCAAATCATGATTGCAATCACCTGTTGACATCATCTGACAGAAATCTTTTTTATTTATTTATTACTGGCTCAAAATGATCCTGTCTCAACTTTTTTTGGAATGTGTTGCAGGCCTGAAATGCAGCAATGGATGTTTTCATTAAGGAATTAAAAAAAGTTGACCAGAATATAAAAACATGAAAGATCTCGGCTTCATATTGTCTACAATGAAGTCAAAGTAAATGTAACAAATACTGTTTTCCATACTGTCCCAACGTTTTCTGATTTGGGAGTACTTTCTTTTTTAATTTCGGTAAACGTTTCAAGCTTCGTAAAAGATTCAAAGATAAAAATTACTGTATTGTACAGCAATGCACTGTATTAAATGTTTTCATATTGTGTTTTATTCTTATTATTTGAAATAAAACACTATATGCAAAGTGTCCATGTGACTGTGGTAATGCCCAGTCAACGTCAATTTCTCAACATCCTGTTTAACAGAGCGCAGTGTGGACGTTAAACTTGACAGAGGGATTCTTTTAGTGTCGTAAAACTATGGCTTGGTTTGCTTTACTCAAGTAAATGCAAGTAAATGTAAGAAATGAGATTAGACTCATGATGAGCAAAGAGGTTGTCACTTCAGAAAA